>JAQIXN010000263.1:0-49250 GCA_034698145.1 Proisotoma minuta
GATCTGGCGAGCACGTTGCTTTCCCCAAGTTTACGGGTTCACAAATGTACTGCAAATATTTTGCATCTTTTTTTCTTCTTTTGAGATTAAGTACGTTTTTTATTGGAGTCCAAATTCTGGTTTCGAATAAAGACACTTTTGATAAACAATCGTTATATGCATCTTGAGTTCCTTTTTCGCATTTATTTCGAATCTGGTTCAAGAAAAAGGTGTTTTTTCAAATTAAGAAATGTGACCAATATTAATTAAGTTGAAATACATGTAAATACGCATTGATATATACTCACCTCGTCAATTTCTCTTGAACAATCTTGTTGCGCATTTTTCACAGCATTTTCAAAATTTTGAACTTCTTTTTTTGCAGTTAGAAATCCATCTCTTAAAGGTTTTACAGCACTGTCGATTTTACTTTCAATGTTTTTCCAAACCTCAACAGATTCTTCAATTGTACGCGACATGTCTTTATAAGCAGATAAATAAGTTTCTTTCAACTCTTGCCTGTGCTCCTTGATTTTTTCACCAACACATTCGGATGTCATCTGGACTTGATACAAATTGTAGGTGATTGAGAGCATTGGACCTGTCACAAGGAGTCCAGAGACAACTGAGATAATCAACAACCGAGATTGAGGGCCAATCATTTTGATCTATTCAAATAAATTATTATATAAAAGTAAAATCCCTAAAATGTTAAAATTTGACAAGTTGTTGTCTCACTCACAGCAGATATTTGCATGACACATCGTAGTGTTGGGCAAGTGTAAATTAAACCGGAACATATAAAGGAGAAAATGCTACTGACTGCAAAACTTATACCCCAAAATACTTCAAACTGAAAGAATAGAATGTTAAATATAACTGCAAATAGGAAAATTGTTAATAACGCTGTTTGGACGACGAGTTTCTCCATGAAATTAATTTTTTTTTAAACCGATTGACTAGTAAATCAAAAGGCATGTACAACCTGACCCTTATATATATACATGTGTAATTTGATTATCAACCGGAAAAGAGGTTTTGGTTGGCTAAATACGCAAGTTCTACGTATCATGAATTTATTTTATTTTCAATAGCGTTTGTTGGGTGACTCATGATTACAAATACAGAAATATCCATATACGTACTACGTACTTATAGTCTGAATGTATAAATTCACAAGATTGCCGACATAAATAACTCGTGCCAATTTTCCAATGCAAAATAATAATGTAAAATATCACTCCATAAAGTGAATAGATTGCCATTTTTTTGTTTCTGGAGTTTATCATATTATCATAAACAGTTTATATTTGCCAATGAACATTGTAAAGTTATTTCAATCCTATTATTTCTTGGTGGCTTCGATAGTTGCTGATGCCACGTAGTTTTCAGCCCCACTATCGTAATAGGACCATTTTTCAATGAACTTTCTACTAGCTTCGTTAACATTTATTTTGATGTCAACGAATCCAGCGTCCAACAAGCTCTGTCTCAGATCTTCCACTGGAGTTGCCCCAGCCATACAACCACTGTAAAGCTCCAAGTCCTTCTTGATGGCCTCTGGTAAGGAACTGGTCGCAACGATGTCAGAAATCGCCAGCCGTCCACCTGATCGCAACACACGGAATGACTCTCGAATGGCTTGTGGCTTATTCGTGGAAAGGTTGAGGACGCAGTTTGAAATGATGACATCCGCTGTGTTTATAAGACGGTTAGGACAGTGTTAGTAGTGACAAAAAATTACCTGTGTTGTCTGGCACAGGTAGATGTTCTATTTCTCCCAACCGAAACTCTACGTTGGTGTGATTTCCTTTTTTAGCGTTCAGTCGTGCTTTATTAATCATTTCATGTGTCATATCCACTCCAATAACCCGACCATTAGGGCCAACCTTTCTTGCTGCCAAAAAACAATCAAACCCACCTCCACTACCCAAGTCGACAACCACTTCCCCTTGTTTCAAAGCGGCAATTGCTGTCGGGCTATATATTGAAATCAAAATAAATTGGTTCATAGATAATTGAACTTTAAAATATGGAAGATATGTACTTTCCACAGCCAAGTCCCATATTGGCTCCTTCAACCATTGTTTTCAAATCCTCGTCATTGTAGCCCAGAGTTTTGCAATACTCGACATCCACTTTTTTTGAAACACCGCAACAGCTCGATCCTATGCCAATTTCTTCTCCAGCAGAGTTTGCAGTTGCCACACCCGCATAAGCCTTTCTCACCGAATTCCTCAATTCCAACTCATTCTCAGTTTCTGGACAAGATCCGCCCTTGTTACAACACCCACCCGACATTCTGATAGCTCAGTTTGGAAATAGAAATCTATTTATGGAGTTTAGTTTGATTGGTATATCATCCAACAGGACTAGGACTATCAAAGATTGTACTTGAACCCAGAGTCAAGGATGCTGCTATTATATTATTTAAGTTACTTAACGACTGGGTATATACATACCAATACATAAGGAATAAGGAATATACATAAGGAATAAGGATGAGCAGATGATGATGATGAGCAGACTTCTTTATACAAAACATTATAGGTAATATGCAATGGGTTATAAATAGGTTATATTTGTACGACCATGGGTAGCAATAGTATAACTAGATTTAATTGATTTAAATATTTTAGAAATTATTTTTTTATTGAATGACTTTATCTTGAAGCTTTTCTTTGAATTGGCGTTTCTTGGTCATTCAGGTCATTGTCTTTTTCTTCTGCCTCTGCTACTGCATTTGCGAGGACAGTTATGGCCTCTTCTTGTGTAACACGTAGCTCGGGTCTTGGTCTACGTCGGAAACGATAATCTGTCAGTATAAATGTCCCCACGATCCCAAATCCAACGCATCCAAGTCCAACAGCATTTAGGGTGATGATGTTGGAGCTCAGTCCTACGTATAACTCAGTTGGAACGAACTCTTTCGACATGACTACCACTCCGCAGACAGCCGTGGTAACTGCCATCAAAAATATTAATCCCCCGACAAACTTGTGTGCTGGGTACAACTTGATTCGGAAATTGAATGACACAAAGGGAAGAATGTACACAGCAATTCCAAAAATAAACTGAAGCTGTAAGCAAATGACTGTAATAAATCCCAGACATCCATGAACTCCTAAATGGAATTTCTTTTGTAATATCTCATGTCTTGAATTTGCCAAGTAAATCCCTGTGGCACTTCCTACAGAAGACACAAAGGCTAGACCCGAATGAATACACTTGAGTTTAAAGATGGAGGCGTGAGGAAAGAGTCTGTAAATCATTCCGTTGGCTTGAACCAACACCAAAACCGTTGAAACCATCAAAAGAACATGTCCATTCAAATTTCTTCTAACTTTGTCCTTTTGTTCCAACAATTGACTACTGGCATTCTTCTGGATTGTTGTTAAACGCAAACCCCCTGCATACACAAATACCCAAGTGTACAATGAAAGGAAGATGACTGCAACCAACAAACATGCTCCAAAAAGGACTCCAATAAATAGTCTTCTTAATTTGTCATATTCTTTAACAGTTTCCAACAGGATTGGTTCATTGGGGTCCACGGTCCATATGGAGTTGTGAGAAACGTATACAGTTGTACGTTTCTTGGAGGATCTTGGGCTGGATTTTTTCTCGTGGTTGTCCCTTTCGAAATTATTGATTTCTTCTGGGGATAAGAAGTAACGGGTTCCTTTGGGGAAGAAGTCACTCACCGCTTCTTTCTTCTCTTCTTCAGAGGAGCTTTTTCTCTTTTTAACCAATCTCCATCCCGTAACTACCAATTCGTTTTCTATTATTTTCACATGTTTCCCTTGAATGGTGGCCCTGGACGCGTCAGGAGGGTGATCAAAGTTGTCCACTATCACAATCTTTTTTACCGTCTCTGGCCCTGTCTCTTCCATTGTGTAAAAAAACAATGGAAGACTATATGTTGGACTTTGGACGTTGGAATTTCGAGTTTTCATCAATAATTGATGAAAACAGTAATTATTACTGTACCTGACAACACAACGATTTACATTTAGGCCCGTTTAAAAGAAAAGCGAAACGAATTGGATGGGTTTTGATGAAAATTTTCAGAATTTTGTTAAGTGAAAGTTGTCTCAAGAGAAAGTAAAAAATCTCAAATTCTTTGGGATTGTTTGGGTGAGATGAGAACTTGAGACATCACCAAATTCAAGATCTCCCAATCCGATCCGATTTCGGAGTAAAAGTTGTAAATTTCTTGGGTTAAAATTGTCATTGAGAGCCTGCAACTGAGTTAGTGTGGGGTTAGGGGGTGTGGTCCATGTCATAACAAGGCCCCACCTCTTTTCGGGTACAAAAAAATATAAACTTTGATTTTTGATTCCGGTGTAGTAAATATGTTTTTTGATTTTATATTCATTCTTCGTTATTTTGATAATTTTTAATTGTAGATATATCAGTAATGGTTTCTTCAATTTGTTCCGCTTTTAGACACACCCTTCAACTTCCTGCAAGGTAACATAATAATAATAATAATAATATAGTTGTAAACAATTTCAAATTAGTAAAATTATATTTTTTGCAGACTATGTAATTTAAACATTGGGACTTGTAGCTCTTTGCCATGTTATCTGCAAAATGTTACCCTTAGACCAATTTCCACATCAGCGTGCCTATTGTAAGCTTTTTAAAAAATAACAATATTGCGGAGAGCATACATTTAATTTTGGTTTAACTTAGTGCGGAGCCCCTGAAGAAAAAGAAACGTTTGGACCCCGCAGTCATAAAAGCTCGAGAGGACAGGAAAAAGAAGAAGATAGAAAAACAGATTCGACGTCTTCAGAAACACGAGAAACAGCTCAAGCCACTCGAAGAATTAGAAGTCCCAGTGGAAATTGTAGATAATTACAAGTAAATTATTGTATCTTTACACTGGTTTAAAAATGTTCAATATCAAATATCATTGCATTTGGTTTAAATAGAGAACGAGTAAGACCTTTCGTGAAACTTTCAACCGAAGAAGAAGAATATCGATGGCTTTTAGAGAAAAAATGGTCAACATACAGATTTGGGGTTCATGCCAAAGAAATTAGGATGATTGACAGAATTTTATGCAGTCAGCAAAAGGCCCTTAAAGAACTTAGAGGAGAATCCGAAGAATTATATCAGGCAGCAATTCAAATGGACTTTGGCTACATCCCATATGAGATCAAGGGACCTGTCGAAACTCCTCCAGCCCCTGAATATGACCCTGATGAAGGAGACTATTTTGACATTTCCAGGAAGTGGGAGTAAACGAGAATTGTAGCCATATAAAATAAGCATTTTATATTATGTACTAATGTAGCTGCCGTTTGAGAAGAAATAAAGTCCAGACAGAGAAGTATTTCCTATTCCAGAATTGAGTCATTTATAAAGCGGGAGGCGTAGAAGCAGTTGCTCTACTTTCATCAATGATTCACAATAAATATCAAGTTGAAGTAACACGATAGCTTTTAGATCAAAAATCTGGGTAAGCAAACATTAAACATATTTTTGCTCACGATTCAGCATTTATTCAAATAGGATTATTTTGTACAAGTCAGAGATTGCAACTTTGGCGAGAGTAAAAATTTGTCTCACTACAAAAGTATTATAATACGCAGAGAGTTTTGTTTGTGATCAAGTTAAATTATAAAGCAGATTATTTCTTTCTTAAACAACAAGTGACCTTCAATCTTTGATCTTTCTTCACCAAACAAATAATTTTAGATAAAAAGTAACTGCTGGAGAAATTTATCAAAAAGCTACAGCTTTTTTTTCTTTTTCAATAATTGTAGATTTCCAACCTGTTTTTTGATTTATTATGGCAAATGAATCTTTAAGACAGACAACCACAAGAAGTTACGGAAGTACAATGGAAGGGGCAGACGTTGGCTTTTCTGGACCATCCTCAGGAATCTTTGACACTGCTACATTTCATCGCATTTGTGATAAAGTGACATCCAACATTTTTCAAATCGCTAAACATGGTTAGCTGATAAGCCTAATAAAAAGGAAAAAATTGACTAATGATTTGGTATATTATAGCCTCTAATCTTGAAAGAACTCTGAAAACAATTGGGACGCGGAATGACACTGATACCTTACGGGACTCTGTACACACGGTGACCACGACGGCATTGAGAACAATAACTGAGACCACGGACAGTCTCAAACGTATCACTTCTATGGTGCAAACACTGAATAGTTCAAATCAAGTAGAAGCTAAACAAGCCAAATTACGAGTCTCTCGTCTGACATCCGATTTTCAACAAGCTGTACAAAGATTTACAGATACACAGAAAAATATAGTTGCAAAAATGAAGACAACTACGCCCGTGAGTTCAGGGTTCATGGATTCTTCAGATGATCAGAGTCAGTCTCTTATTAATGCTGAAGCAGCTCAACAACAACAATTACAATATCAACAGCAATTAGAGTTTGAACAAGGTCTTTTGCTGGAAAGAGAAAATAGAGTCAGGCAGATTGAAGCTGATATTGTGGATGTCAATGATATTATGAGAGAGCTTGCCACTTTGGTAGTTGAACAAAGATCTACAGTGGGTAAGGCTTTTATATGCGTCAACTTATTTTGTATTTTCAAAAAATAAAATAATAATATAATTAAATTTTTTCAGATTCAATTGAAGCAAACATTGATTCAACATATACCCAAGTGGAAGCAGGGACTTCTGAGCTTCAAAAAGCAGAGACATATCAGGTACGAATAAGTACGAAATTAAATTCTATATGTATTCCTATGGCCTTATGATAACAAGTATTTATGACCTTATTCCAGTCAAAATACAGAAAACGTTTGTTTTGCTTGCTGGGAGTGGGTTTGGTGATTTTGGTAGTTGTTATTGTTATCCTCGTAACGCAGTTAAAAAGCTAGTGAAACAAATGACATTTTTGAATGACGACCATTAGATTTAGATTTTTTTTTGTTATAGATAATTTAAAATACTTATTTACTTATTCGTTTTTTAGCAAGAATATGCCATACTTTATAATACTTTATATTATAGAATAATGAGATGCCTAAAATTAAACTGTCGAGATGATATATATTATGTGTATACAAATAATTGAGTGACAATAATAATATTAAATATCATTTATTTTTGTCGTATTTTTCATATTATTTATAAACTCATTGTCTACAACTCATGTAGCCACCGGTAATTATTATAATGGCTTAAACAACAGTATAACATATTTGATGATGATTTGTGTGCTACTTTAAATAAGACCAGTGGTTTTATTTGAGACCGACATCTTATCATTTGTAATTGATCATTTAGTATCACAATCCATTCTCACTCTCCATGTGTATAATACAGGTCTGAAAGATAGTTAAGAAACGTAAGTAAATGTGCAGATTATGTATGTATTCCATAACTTTTCAATAGATACAACTTTACTATTTAAAAAATTACATTGACCATTACTTGGATTTACCCTATAAAAAATACTTTTCGTAGTCTTAATTATAATTTAGTTTTAACCATTGTTCGCATTGTTTGAATTTTCAACGCTTACGTATATTTTATTTCAACTACTCAAATAATTCAAATATCAGTCTACTGTGGTCACCACTTATTAATTCTTTCAGGTAGATTATTATTAATTATATGCTAATCAGGATGCAGAGACTCTCGATCAATTCAAAAATACTACCAATTCGTAGGATTTAAAAGAAAACAAGATTTAAACATTTTCAGGATACTGTGTTTTAGTTATTCTTGGTGGAATAAGTTTTACACTTGAATTTGAGTTTCTTCTGGCTTGAGTTCTTGAAGCAATACTTGAGGGAGCATAATTAAACGGTTTCCACCACTTGTGGGGATGTGTAGAAGATGAAGCCTTTGCTGTCTGCTGATTTAACAACGTTAGGCTTGATCGGCGTGCACTGTAGCTTGGGCACACATCTCCTTGCTGGTCATTGTCATCAGAGTCATCGATATGTATAGAGCGTGGGGACGTCGGTCGGTCGGCACCTGGCACAAGTACAGATGTGGAGTAGGATGAAGAGGATGCCGAAGGGTATAAAGATTGCCTTCGACCGTAACGTGGCGAAACAAAGGGGCTTGGGCGAGGTTGAGATATTGGGGATTTATCCCTAAAAGAAAATAATTCATCATAAAATTGTGAAACTGAATGTGAATAAGGCTATGGATTTTACCAGCGACTTTCGCTGGGATTTGCGTGATGTCATACAACCGTTCCTTGTAACGTGGGTGCAGATGCAGTGCAATCGTCCGGTGGCGTCACTTCCAAGCCTATTCCGCCATTTAGTGTAAGACGCACAGGGCGATTTATTATTGTTTGTGGTAATCCCAGTTCTTCATTGGAAGATCGACGTCCCCCAGGAGAATACAATCCTTGTCGTAAGGAAGACGAACGACGCATTAAAATATCATCTAAATTGCCAACCCGAAGGGAGTTTGATCTAGGTCTCCTAAATAAGAGAAAATAAAACGGACAAAGGGACGTGTTAGTATTGCTTTGTATAAAATTTTGTTTTTCAGGAAAATATCTTACGAATCGGGGGAGTCTGGGAGGGAGAGACTATTGCTTTTAACGACAGGGACCCTAGATATATTGTGTGCTTGCCCAGAAAGAAGAAGGGACCCAGAAGATGATCTTCTGCGTTTGCTTGGATCCATTACAGGACTGGGTTGAGTGAACAAGTTAAATCCCAGAGGTTGTCCATCACACCCATTACCATTGCCACCAATGCCAGAAACACAGCTAAGCGTCGATTTCCTCCTCGAGTTGTGTCTTTCAAATGTTTTCTGAGCTGAGAAAGGTGTTGGCTTTATCAAGTAAATTACATCTCCTTCTTTTAGTTTGAGATCACAAGAAGGGTTGATTATTACGTATGACAAAGAACTTCTTCTTTCAGAGAAATGGAAAACAGTATCCCCAAAATTAGGAAGTCCCAAGCTTTGCACTAAAAAAATGAAACATAACAGCATCCTTAATTTTATTCCGTTACTTATGAAGTTTTGATTGAGTGGAAATATAGTAATATGTAAAGTGTAAAACAGGACAAAAAGTCACAATGAAAACATAGATATTTTGGACCATTGAATTGTCATTTGCAATCAGATTGCAACACTTTTGCAATGTTTGTTTTGCATTTTAATAAGTTTATGCAATTTAAATTATCAATCAACACTTACTCCGAGAACGAATTAAGCTTGCTATTTCAGCACGTTCAATGAGTGTGGTATGAGTGTCTTTTGTATTGGAGTCATCGTGAACTGCCACGCTAAGATATGAGCTTTTCCGCGTGGAGCATCCTCCCAGACAACTGTTTGGAATTTTTATCTGTGGAATAAAAGATCTTGAGCTTGGAGGCTTCCCAATTGACTCTCCCCCGTCCCCACCAGACCCAGCCTCGATGTCCGAAGGACCTGGGTCAAGTACTGGACTCGATTGCTCGCTTTGTGTGTGACCATCTGGGGATTCATCTGAAGTGTCTTGAGTTCGATAGATCCCGATCTAGAGTATATTCCTTGTTATTTTATACGCCAAAATATAAATTGGGATTTACTGAATACTTACGGGAATTTCGCAAGAGGTTGAACATAGCTTCTGGTAGAGACGTCCATATGTGCGAATCCAAAGATCGTTATGCGTGATTTCCAACTGTAATTATGTTAAAGAGGGATGAGTGAAAATTATCGTCTCCTTTATAATATGTTTATGTCTTATAATAACCAAAAATATATTATATCGAAGATCTCAATAAATGTCTTAATAAATTTCACATAATCCAAAGAGTTTTCATCTCCAATAGACTTTTCCCATGCACTTTAAAACTCCCAAGTGAGCAGTTACGATTTTTCGCTATCTCACGAAATCACACACAAGTGACATTTAACATTCCAATTTCAATAGGAAATGCCAATTTCCGGTAATTGATTTTGATGCACTTTACTCGAAAAATAGGTTCTTTGAAAACTTGAAAGACATAAAATGGCAAAGACAGACATCAATGACATTCAACATAAAAGCAGCCTAACATACAGATATATTATTTGCTTTCACAAATATAATTTACTAGAAATAGCAATGCATCGATAATAAATTGACAATTTCGTATATCGTGTAAAAATATACTTATTGAATACAATTTTTGTACCCAATTTAATACAATAAAATGGAACAACTCCCTAAAGGTTTTTGAAAGTAACATATTATTAGATAGGTTAGATCTAACAAATAGAACTTGTTTGTAACTAAATCTTTTTCACTTGATATCTAGAAAGTAATTTAAGTAACCTTTATAGTAACCAATTTTGATCAATTTGTACAAAATTGTTTCCCGTATCTGCATTATAATATTTTTTACTAAAATCCTTTGGTAGTTCATTTTAACGAGCTAGCTTTCATAAAAGAAAGTAAAGAAACTAAAACCGCTGATATAAAGTTTCATATGAGCTTTAATTTGTCGTTGTTTAAAAAGCCTATCATATGTCATAAAAGATATGTACAGACAATGTGTCCTTTTATTACAAGGAAATGTTGTTGAAAATGTTGAAATGTAAATGTCAGTACAAAAATATGACAAAATAATGAATTCAAAGAAGAGGATATTATTATTGTGTTAACATGCATGACCTAATTTGGCAAAATTGCATGAAAATAAATGTTTTCAGAATCTTAGAAAATGAGTCTTTTTTGCACACAACATAAATGAGAAGAAACATACTCCAGATAGAAATCCAGAACCAGGACTTTGGTCAATTCCCAATAGTAAACGAACAAACGTTATTAAATAGTCCTTGACGAATGCTTGATAAAGTAGAGTGTCCAACATGGACGCGGAAAATACGCTTCCAGCTGCAATTAATAGATTTTAGATATAGTCAGCCCTTTTCCCAAGAAAAATAGGTGAAAACTATTTTGACATACCTGCAAACGGTAGACGAAACATGTAGGAAATGTGGGAGCCCCGTTCTCTTTCTTTCTGCAATAATAATTTAGATAATAATTGCCAATATTAACATGTACACAAGTTATTATTTCTTAATAAAATTTCCAAACATTCCAAATTAATTATCCCTATAACCTACTGTCAATAAATTAAATAGATAACCCTTGCATTTGGGTATAAGAGATTCAAGACAAGTGGGAAATAGTAACTTATCACATTATGGTATTCAAAAGACAATTTTGCTATTAAAACGTCTAAAACGAAACTTTAAAAATTTGTCATTTATACAGTACGATATTAAAAAGTATTTAATTCAAAGCCATACATTAAAATTTTGTAGTATGTGTAAAAAAAACTCAAAGAAAAGCATACAAATATCTAGTTAGCCCATTTTACTACCATCTCAATTTACCCAGTTAATCAAGATTTCTTGCTAGACAAGCATATTATTACTCCCATTGGTATTTGCAAGTGATAGCCAATCATTGGGATGTATGTAGGGATAGAAGGACAGTGTGCTAATATTATTATGCAACCCATCTCAATTTCCTCCGTCTCAAACATGGGACACAACTTTCACCCTGAGGTTTGACTGTCCAAGGTTTCATGAAGCCATCTACAAATTGAGTGACAGCAAACCAACTTTTCCATTCTACAAATTTACGTGGGTTTATACTTCTATCCATCTTACTTCAACTCTTCTCCAACTTTCTCTTTTTCTCCTTCCCATTATAATGTGTCAAATCAGCATTTACTTTAGACACGTTCTAAAATTTATATTGATGGAATTAAAAGCTGAAATGCATTTCAATCTTGCCCAATACTTTTGTTTTAGACGAAGACAGTTCAGCACGTGTATATTTTTGTATGTAAGAGAGAAAGCAAAGATAATAACGTGGATAGTTTTTCACAGGAAACTTCATTCATTTCTCTCAACAGATCGTGTCTCTAGAGATTGCTCTCCAATTTAGGCCAATCAAATCAAATAAATCTTTTTTGTCAGATAAAAGCCAGCTACAATGAGTCTACTTTTGTATAAAATGTTTTAATAGCTATAGCTTATACATATGTATATATAAAAAAAAACTAGTTAGTTTCTTTTACATACGCAATTTATCCGGGTATAAAATACTAAAGGGTGATACATTTGTTTGCTTGTATTTGCTTCTTCTGACCTTTCACACTTTGTGGACAGAGGCAAAATAAGAGATCAAAGAGTGTGGAAAATAAATGGAGCAACTTATGCGTCTATTGTTAAGAAAATGCCTCCCTCGTCTCACTTTCTCCTTCTATCTTGTGTATCATCTCTGCAATTCATTTAGATGAGAATACACGGAATGTAAACACCAAATTGCCTTGTGATTCTTTGTATATGAAGCTCTGGCTTCCTTCTTCAACTAACTTGTTTAGTTGGCTCCTTCACGCGTTCAACCGAATCCGCAGAGTTTATAGGTTCTCAGGGAGCAGACTAATTTATTGCAGTGCATTTTAACAGGCTTAATTTATTCTTAGTTGCTTTCATGGGAATCCTTTTATTTAAATACGACTTTACCAAATTACGGAGCTAACCATATTTTACACGATGGCTTTGCATCTATCTATACTCAAATACTGTATATTTAGTAAATGATGCTCCGTGGATGGGTTACATAATGTTTTTACTGACGTGCATTTATTCTCATGCATGAGACGTTACAAAATTCCTAGAAATATGTACATACGAATGATTTGCATTTTTGTATAAAAACTAAACTGACAGTTGATTGTTTTATTAACCTTGTTTTAACTAGTACTATAGTTTGTATAAAATGAGACAAACCTTTTCCATTTTTGAGAGATGTAGGGCATAAGAGTCGTGAGCACGGAATTGCATGAATCTCATGTTACTCGATGTAGAAAGTTCTGTTACAATTTTGATATGGGGGAAAAAGCGAAACATGGTTTGTACGGCTGAAAATTATTATTAGTTTTGACATACAGGTTTGCTCTGAATTAAATGAGATGGTTAGGATATAAATACTTACCCACAATAGTGTTGCAGTCAGATAACGAGTCTTCTTCGGCTGAATTAGACAATTCTTTGTTAACAACGACAACACTTTCGGCCAAAGTGATACCAGCTCTCAACAGATCGTCTAAACAGTCAATTGACCCCAGCATCCAATAGATCATGGGGAAGTGAGATACCGCGTCAAGGAAAGCAGAGTCGGGTCTTCTTTCCAACAATAGTATTATAGGGTTAAGCCGAGATTTAGGCCGGAAATGAGCTCGAAGGGGGACAATGAAGTTGTAAATTGCAGCGGATGCAAAATCTAAGATACCAAAATACAATAAAACAAAGTGACGAATAAGAAACAATAATGTATGGATCTTACCCGCTGCCAAAATTATTGTGCTATTCTGCCAGTTGTAGTCGTAAGCATTTCGGTGGACACAATGCTCACAGGCCTGTTGATTAGAGTTTACGACATGTAAGAATTAGCATACAGCTGAAATTGCTTTCACCACCATATTGTATCTGTTTACTATTCTGCCAAAGGAACGTAGATATATACACAGTGTAAACAAATAGAGTGTATAAACGAGACAGAGATAACATTTCATAATAATAATAACAATCCCTCGTCCTTTTTCTGCATACCAAAGCAATGCAAACAAACAGGAAATAAACTTTTAGTGAAAGTTGACTTTCACCACAACATAAATGAAAATTGAGATTTTCTCTTCACAACAAAGTTTGGAAGGAAAATGGGGAATGTGACAGAGAGATAAGGAAGTGGTTCATCTCTGACGGTGGATGTGAGTTGCATACATTTGTTGTATATTTACCTGACACAGACAAAGGCAACAAAGTTGCTTCTTCTCCTTGAGGAGGTAGCAAAGGGTGGGTGTCACTCCAATATATGGGGAAACGGGAGGGAAGCCCTTGACTATTGTGGTCTTATCTCCGGGACCTAGATTTCATTCAACCAATACTTATACAAATTGCTTAAAAACATTTTAAAAGGAGATTGAAAAGGTTGTCATTTAACAACCTCTTGGATCAATTGCGAAATAGTACATGCTTACGTATGTATACAATTTAGATACTTGGGGCAATTTGAGATCAAGCGTTTTAAAAGTAGCAATTAAATAAATCGTTCTATACGTTTTCAATTACTGGAAATATTTTGGGCTAAAACAAGCTCGGAAATTGTTTTACTTTGCTCATAGTTGATAGTAAAAGTAGGGGCAAATTGAGACTACAATTTTTTGAGGTTTACGGTTGCTTTCAGGAAAGTTGCAATTAAATTAAGCATCAATTAAAATTCATATGGAAGTTCATTTCTCCTTATGTTTTTAAACAATATATGTAAACTATTGTCATATTATCTTTCTCGACCAACAATGAACTAACCTAGCCAGGGGACTTCGTCCTCTGCCTCGTCATCTGAGCCCCTTTCCTCTTCCTCGTCAGAGTGTCTCTCCTCGACGTTAAACTCTTGTTCATCCATTGAGCTTGAGTAACTTTCAGGGACGGGCAGGATACTGGGGCGTCTGCTTTCTACAAACAGGAATGTATAATCCCAACTGAGAATCCTGTCCACACTGATTTGTATTCTACTCCATCACTCAAACTAATGCTCCTCACTTTTCTTCTACCAAAAGAAAACAACTGGAGCAAGTAGCATTAGTAATGCTCATGGTTATATTTATAATCCAGGTACAAAGTGTAACTTTTGGTAGAAATGAGTAATTCGAAGCAATCATTTGATTCCCTTACCTCTCCTCATGGATAAATTAGGTGGTAAAAGTAAATTGCTCTCCATTGGTTTAGCCATTTGATTCAAATATTGCATGGCCAGTCCGGCACTTCCACCAGGGCCTTCTTTCGGAGAGGATGAAAGGTTGAAACTCGATCCACTAAAACCCTCGCCCTTTCCCACCCCTGACCCCGGGGGGTTCAATCCACCAGACATTGTACTTCCTCCTCCAAATCCTTCTGGTCTTCCTCCCAAAAGAGGAGTGCTGGCCGTGCAATTGATTGTAACCTTTTCGCTTTCTCCAGTTCCTTCATTAGCTCCAGTGCCAGTTGAACTTGGTCCAATGACCTGACCTCCCCCAAAGTCACCATTGGGCTGAGATGCTAAATTGTCATCAAAATCAGAATTTTCTTCTTTGGTGATGCTAAAGTAAAAGCATATATCCGATTTTCTAAAATACAAAAAGAAAACAGGAATCTTGAGGATGAGAAACTAAAGACACGTTAAAATGGAATATTTATATTATAAACCTCATAATATGTCGAGGTCCCGGGTTGAGTAATCTATAGATTAATGCAAGATTTTTTTGTTTAAAAAAATTATAAAACCTTAAAAAAATGAATTACTGACAGCGTATCTTCATAAAATTCAGGAAGCAAAGCAGGACGAACCCCAACCAAAGCAACCCCGTATTTACTATCAGTTGAACAATAATAATAATTATTAAATATATCAAATATGACAAATAACATGAAAATGTAGTTACAGCTTACCGATGAGCATGAAAAGACGCATAAGTGAAACTCTTTCCTTCATACTCCCCAAAAAATCTAGAATCTGCCAAACGAATGTGGTAAATTTCATTTCCCGAACATCGCCCATAGGCTCTATGCCATTCCTCCCGAGAGGTTTGCCCTACAAAAAACAATTTATATTAAGCCTGATTTAAAGCTGGCTATTCTTTAGAAATGCTGTTTGTCTGTGTAGTCAGCAGAATTGGAAGGACAGTGTGATGGAAATACATTTGAACAAATGAAATATGATTGGAAGTGATAAAGAATGCCTTAGAGTATTCCTGTTTACCTTCTCTTCCTCTGCTCGTGTGAAGCAATAATGTGACGAGGGTTGAAGTCCCCGGAAAAAGACAGTTGTTGGCTAAAAGAGCGTACTTGAATTCATCTTCACATACAACGTGTTCCGCAAACCGAACGTGAATTTTATTCTCTGGTCGAAAAATCTGTACGTACTGTGCTACATTTGGAGCATAATCTTTGACGGCCCATGCTCTATGGAAGGATTATAAATAATAATAAAAAATATAATGCAATTCAACATTGAATGAGCAAAGGGAAATGTTGGAGAAAGTTTACCTTAAGATTGTGTGCTCATCCGCTGCCGTTTTATCGGCATAATTCCTTGCGGCAAGGATGAAGCAAGCCTCTGCTTCACTCATTCGACATCGAATGAGATCCGCGTCCTTTAAACAAGAGCCTTGGATATAAATTACTCTTTGACTCCAAATGGGAACCTTGGGTGAGACAAGACAAGCAGAATTATAATGAGCCATGAGCATCAAATTGGGAATTACAATAATCCTCACCTGTAAAATCATCCTCATCGTTGAATCCAGCTCTGAGGGGCTTAGAAGAACAACGAAATAATCCTGGAAAACAAAAGTTTTTACAATATTGACATTAATGATTAACATTATGAAAGTCATGAATATCTATCTATAAGATACATATGTAGAAGCACAATCAAAGGGTATAATCTCGCACTGATTACTGGGTGCACGCCCAAATCCAAAGCTGTAATACATTTTCCCAACAAATGTGAAAGTTGATGGTGACTCTCATTCGACACATAATTGACATAAGCGGAGCAACAACATCCGCCTGATTCTAGCCAGTAATGATGAGCCTAATTATAGCTAATTCTCCCAACATAAAAACAATGATGAAAGGAACAAATATTTTTTCTCTGTGTGTTTATGCCGATGTGTTACTCAAAAGACAAAAATCCGTTGAGGTTGTTGACAAATGCATTAGGGAAACATTTCATGAAAGAACTCTTGATTACATAATAAGAACTCGAGGGGAGGGGATGTACATGAGTAGTTTTATTTTATAAAATTACTAACTTGCAGCAAGGGATGAGCATAAAATTCATTTAGAAAGTCCATGATAGCTAAAATAGTTAAAATTATCGCATTAAAATTGATAGTTATTAATTGATAGTTAAAATTACTGTCTGCGTGTAGAGTTGTGGAACAGACGACGACGTGATGATCGGTGGATGCTCGATGGGAGGAGTAATTTCCCCCCAACTTTTGTCTTTCCATCCATGTGAAAGCAAGCTGCTCAAATTGTGTTGGCAAAACTATCAACGCAATACAGATCATTGCAACCATAAAAAGCTGACTGGGCCAAATATCTGCCGCATAATCTCTGTGTTTCATATTAATATCCTATTGTCAACTTCAAATCAAGTTTATTTAGAAAAAAGTAGATTACCCGTAACCCACTGTAGAAAAGGTCACCTGAAAAAGAATATCAAAAGATTACATTTGTACATGTTCTTGAAAAATCTCAGAAAAAATAAATTGCAAGGAAATTATTGTAAGTGGGATTTTTTTTATTGGGTGAAAGCAAGGTGAGGATGTAAGTAATCTTAAATCTGGGAAATTACCACTACAAAATAAACAGCTTGGAACAAATTCATCCGCTTATGTCCGGCTCTCTGAAAGTGTTGAATTCCACAGACTGAGGTGAAAACCAGACAAACTAAAGTTGCCGACAGAATTGTCAGTTGCTGAGAGAGAGCGGACTGATTTTTCTGCATTGCTCGGTGCAAGTCATTAAACATATTTTCCAGTGCGTATTTTGCCAACCAGGAATTTAGAAACACGGGAATAAACATGTGTCTCAGTGGAGGATGGACAACCGTGACCAAAAATGGAACTGTTGTTAGCAGTTCTAAAATGAAGTGTCGAGATATAATTTGCTGCCACATATTTCCCTGAAAAACAAAAGTATATATACCCTAATTAACAATGTTTTTTTCGTAATATCAAGTTGATTCATAAAACTTTTTTGCTTGAATATGTTTAGCAGACTGCAATTCTCTTGAGATTAAACTTTTATTAATAAAAAAAACTTTACGATAAAAATTTGTAAGCCGGTAACAACTTTTGAACTTTTAATTTTGTTTGCTTTAAATTAAAAATCTAGTTGATTGCATCATTTTTTTCTCAAAAAACATTTAATGCAAAAATTGTTGTTGGTACTAACCTTGTAACCTAAGTAAGCTATAAGAATTGTCTCGCATAAACTGATTATGGCCAAAATGACCTGACAAATCCACATGGACAATGGTCTTTGAACCCAATAGATTGCTGGCCAATTAATCATGGGATTATCTTGAAACCGTTCTTCTGTTTGCTTAATAGCCTCCAAGTATTGAGTGTTGTTTTCCACCTCGCATCCATAGCTGAAACATTTTGGCTCATTAATAATAAAATTGCTTTATAAACTTTGAATTTTATTGTTGACACTATTAATAAAACTTTTAATTGCAGATGAGAATCTGAAGAAAGTTTGAACGAGAAATCTTTCAGTAAATGAGGATCAGATTTAAAAAGAGATCATGAGTAGTTTTTAGTTTGCTGTGTTGAGATAACTTTCTTATTTAGCAATTAACCACTGGGGTTAATCTCGTTTCATTTTAAGTATTTTAAAAAGTATATTTTATAGTTCTTCCATGTCGCCGTTGTAGGAATTTAGGAAATGAAATGGCTTATCTTAATTGCAAACTTTTTAGTTTTAGAGCTTTATCAAAATATTATAAATATTATGTCCATAAAAATCAAAAATTAGGATTAGACAGTAAAAAGCTATTGTCAAAGAATTATATATAGTTTAGAGGTTCTTTTTTGCCATTCAACTACAAATTTGCAAATCTACCTAGGTACTAAGCAAATTGAATATTTGATGAACATTTGTTACTTGTAAATATAAATTATATAATTCAGTTTTATGGGTATACAAAAACTTTGCTTTCACTTTTTCCTCGGGAGAGCTGAAAAAATTAAATTCGGACAAGTTTATTTGGAAATAACCCATTGACTTGTTTTCCCCGATGCATACAGCACTTTGGCCCAATGAAAAGTAAATGAAGCAAAATATTCATCTGCATGGAAGAGTTGACGTAATTTATTTTGGGATTTCACTCACACCTATTTACCCCTAGTCAAAAATAGGCCTAATAAATAGGAGTGACGAATTAAGAAATTGATATTTACTACAACCCACAAATAATATTGTACCATCGTTGACAAAATCCAACAAACTACGTCACCATCCTCAATTTACCCAACCCAAAATATCTGACAAAACACCTGAGGGCTATTAATTGAAAGTAAATCGATAAAGGCAGAAGAGGCTAGTGGATAATTTCATTTGGTGGCGTGCCGCAGTAATTTATATATCTGGCCCTTATTTGAAACTATATAATATATTTATTGCGCTCTGTGACGAGCTTATATAAGTGCAGGCCAATCTAGCTCATGGAAAATGTTTTCCTTATTATTAAAATCATGTTACTAACATAAAACAACACACCTGGGGCGTGAAACGTCTTATCATGTTGCAAACTTCTTTCATTGTCTAAAGAGCGCATTATCTGACATTTAGGTTTATTTAAAGTTTGTTAAGAATATCGTATTACAACGACAACAAAGAAAAAATTATCTGTTTAGCTACTGTGAATTTTCTGATAAACAGACATTTGCCACGCAAATCGACTGTCAGTGTAAAATATTTCAAAGCGAGAGAAAGTCGTCTAATGCTTTGTTCTTTCTTTTCCCATAGTGGTTCGAATCTCATTGATGCAGATAAAGAGGTCGACACGCTGAGATTCAGTTTGTGACAATCTATTTCTTGAAAAGTTAAGAGCAGTAGAGCCATGTGTGCATACTACTGCATATACTGGTATTGGTAAGGGACAAATCTCAATTTAAAAGATTTGACAAGAGGAGAAAGGTCTCACTCAGTTTTTGTGCTACACTCTGGCATAATACAAGAAAAAAAACTTGCATATGCAAAGAATCGCAGGACACTATGTAATCACATTTGAAAGCCCTGCTACATGTTTGTAGACACAACTAAAATCTACTGTATCTTTGTTAGACTTCACTTTATTTGATTTGCTCTTATGTACGCGAGTTTTGTACTACAGTTTACAATATTCCCGGCTTTCTCTATATACACGGACATTTTTTAGAAAGTAAAGATCACGGTCATATACCTATGTATGTATGTATGTACGTAATCTCACTAGCAGGCTTTTGCTCTTCTTTTTTCAGAAGGAAAAGAAAGAGGGGAAATTAAAATTGCTACAGTTTAACCAAATCAAGCCGAGTATTTGAGAGGGCAAATGAATAAACTCTGTTGCAGCAATTGAAATGTTTGCACTTTAGCTATCTTGGGGAACAAAGCAAACATGTAAAGTTTACCTATGAGTGTGAGAGGAACCCCAGGGAAAAGTAATAATACAAGTGTTTTATGAGCCCACACTATGTATTGTTAAATTGGCTACAAATGTGTTTTATAACTATAAATCAATTTGTACACCTCCTTAGAGTATGACATGAGAGTCTTCTTTTATATGGATTGTTATTAAAACCATACTTTTTTTTGAATGCTTCTCAAACAAACAATTTAAACCATTTTATATAAACAAAAAATATCTTACCACGTAGCTGTAAGTGGATCAGTGTCTGCATAATAAAAAAACAAATTAAGCACTACAATTATTATGATGAAGGCGTATAAACTTACCCATTATGACACGACACACGTATAAAATACATGTGAAAAGTTTAAGTATCATGCGAGCAATTCTAATCCGTAACGATGACCGTTGGTTTTTAATAAAATAGAGATGGAGGCGTTCCTTAAGGGTGTTCTCATTGACGTAATATTCCACCCGGACCCTGTAATTAAGGAAAACAAAATGCAATTTATTTTAGGATGTTTATGAAATTGTTTCTTGTTGGTTTTGGCGAAATGGATTTTATTAAATTACTGAGAAGGAAATTTACCAGCCAGCTTCTAAATAATGTAATTCGAACCATATACTTAAAAGCAATAACCAACTAATTGACGATCTACATTGTTTTTCTTTTTTTAAAAATCAAATTATTTTCAAGAAAAAAGTATTTTATGTGCCACTACTCAGAGCAATTTTTAACTAGAAATAAGGTGAACAAAAATCACCAATGAAGAATCTTTCAGATGCAATACATATTTTACTTTATTAGAGTTTTTTAGATGCCGTAAAATTACTTTCAATAATTCATCGTTCTTTTCTGAAATGCAGGTGTATGAACTCTGAGAAGTTAAATTTGAATGAATAAGCATTGTAAACAAAAGTTTTCCACTTGAATATTGCATGAATGATTTTACGCTTTCCAAAGAGTTTGTGCATAATATAGTCAATGAAAAGTGAAAGGAATTGCCCCAACCAATAATTACACACACTTTCCATTTCAAAAGATTCTTAATTTACTGAAACTATGCAATCATTTTATAATTGATTCCACAAATTGGACAGTTATCAAGTATAATAGCACTTGTTAATGAAACCATTCAAACGTTGAGGGTGGAGAATTTAACTCCCGATTTTAGCCCGAAATAGGGCTTATGTAACCATCGTGTCCGTCCGTCTGTATGAGACACAATAGGGCCTGAACGGCTTATCCGATAGTTCCCAAATTTTTCCCAGTTTTCCTACTACCCATTGGGTAGTACCCAATAGGAAAATGGAAATGGGTAAAATCGGTATCGGTAAAAACTGTTTAGAAATGGAAAAAATTGTTTATGGGAGCAGAAACGAGAATGACCAAAATTTGATCGAATTTGGTCGAAATTGGTTTAGAACAATTTTTATATTCCCAAAATATTCAAATGGGAATATAAAAATTGTAAAAATGGTGGCATGGCAATCAAAAATATTTTCATCCCATACGATTTTTGATGGACATAAAAACCATATAAACTATATAAACCCTTGATGAAATGTCTAGGATGGGTTCAGTGACACGAAATTTTTGAAAAAAATGTATGCATTTGACTGTCAAAAATGTTTAATGGTTAAGTTAATTTGAGTTAGGCTAAGGAAAAACTTTGTATATTTATAGAGATACAAATCCCCGACTCCGGCGATATGAATATTGCTCTGAAGGTTTAATGTTTAATAATCTAATTTTCTTTCTCTTTGTATACTTATCAAATGAAAACAAGTAATGAAATTCAACTCGTGGTAAATGATATTTCCCAAGCCAGTAGCTATTTTGCACATGCATGTCAAGTAGCTAAAAAAACAAGACACTAGATAAATTCAAAGAAAACATATAAAAGCCTGATTTGATTGACACAAGTATGCACAAAGCAGTTTTTATGAACAATGGGCTACCTGAACTTTTCATAGTTGGAGAGATAGAGTGATATCTGCTATATTGAACTAAAATGCATAAGCATACTCGAAATACTTGAATATCTTAATAAAAATAGACAAAGCAATAAGAGAATGGGAACAGTTCACATTGCCCCATTACTCAAATGAATATATTATTATGCAGTGCACTGTTATCGTGGAAAATGATTAAAGAATCAACTGTTTTGCTGACAATATATTTTACTTAAACAAAGAGAATAAAATTGACAAGTGGAGATTGAGATTTCTTTTTCTTGAAGCGTTTAAAATAAAATGTAAATCCTGACTGATGGAAATTGATAGGAGATTACATTGGATTTGAATTGGAAGAATCTGAGCCCACACTGAGCTGCTTTCTCCATCCCTCCAATAAAGTGCGAGTGGTAATCCAGCCAGACATCCTTACAAATAAAAGCACATACTCAACCCTCCCTTACATAAATTCCTCTTTCTTAATGCAAGCCCCAACTCTAACCTCAATTCTCATATTATTACTTACATGCTTTCACCTCAACCGAACAACAAAGGACCGTGACTAATGTGATAAGACATACGTTAAATCTAAATACAACAATACCTAGCTACGAATCGCCTTTTTCATGTATATATAATTCTTTTTTGGCAGTGTCAGATGCAGAGAGAGTATTGAAGGACGTTTATTAATTTTCTGTGATTGGAATAGAGATAAGGATGAGAAAGGGGAAAAGATAAAATGACATGCTCTGAAAATAATATTTAATATCCACAAAGAGACTTTCTCTTTTTTATTGACAACAAAGCTAATGAAATGTCATGCTGAAGGACTATTTTGACTGAAACTAGGCAAAACTGTAGCAAGGTTCTAATATGCAAAGTTTGTGAAGAAAGTTTTGAGTAATCTCAAATCAAAAAGAGAGACACGTGTGACGTATGCTTAGCTCATTGGAATTTGGAAGACTAGGAATCAGAAGATTTGACTTTGCTAAAGAAGCTACTAAAAGTTGTATATACATATAAGAGAGGTAAATTTTGATTGAACAACTTCCTTCCGTTAACTGGAGATACTTTGTATGGGAGGAAAGGGCTCTTTTGTGCAGAAATGTGTCTCATTTTGGGAGACCTAGAGATATTTGTTCAATTTTGCCAAACATGACATGGGCCTATTAGATTTCCTTGTGCACGCTGGCCCATTAAACCTCCTTTCCCTCCAACTCCAACGGCCCCAGCCCTCAAATGCTCTTTCCCCACACTTTATTATTTAATGGGCTGCTCCTTCTATTAAGGTAAACTTTAGTTAATCACGATGTGTGTGTCCCATGAATGTCATTTCATATTCTTCGCTCTATCCCCATATTCGTAGCAAACTCTATTAAATATTTACGTTCGCGAGGAGATACATACCCTCAAGCAAACAATCAACGTTTCTCCCCATACCCAACAATTCTTTACCTGATGGCAAATCTATAATTCCAAAATTCATTATGGTTTTAAAAATTTAATTAGCAGTATTGTCTTCTATCTAACACACAAAAAAGCAACAACTTTCTCTTTTGGTACAAAAAATGCGGTTTGTTTCGGGCAGACATGCAATCATGAAATATATATTTCAACGCTTCAGCTAAGTCTTGTAATTTAATAAAATGTAATTAATCGTTCAACCCCATACTTTGGTAAACTGTCCGCCCATTGTTGTTGGGCGTGTTTTGAAATCTCTGTTCACTTAAAAATAATATTACATATTATAATACAAAGTCAACTGTATGGGTAAAAGTAATTAAAGTTTTCCGAGTGTTATAAATTATTATTAAAATAGATTCCTCACTTTTCTGGTTCCAATTCATCCAGAAATTCCGTGGATGAAGTTACTGAATATAGTTCAGGCATTTTGGATTTATCGCGAATGTTGTCTTTTATGAAATAGGTACGTTGGTGTGCGTGTGAAGTTAGAAATCACTTGTAACTTCACACCAGGCCAAATACAGTGTCACAACAACTCATACTACTATCACAAAATCAAGGCAAGACACCTGTTTCAACAAACATTGCACAATCACGTTCCCAGCATTGCTTTTTATTCAAGATTGTTATTGTAATGAGGAAAGCAGAAAATGCAAATATCTGCAACAATTGAGACGAATGAACGAGAAAGATGAGATGGGTGAAAAGACAGCAAAGGGAATAAGTCAAAACCGATGTTTGCGGTGGTAGTTGTTGGTTGGCTGGCAAATCAATTTTATTCTGACACACTCCTCCACTTTCTCCTCCACAACAATAATGTAATCCTCACATTTTTTACCCAATGTGGACAAAAAGTGTGCAAATTATACTTAGAGTCAATATATGTATATATATGAATTTTTGCTAGATTATTATTCCAGTCTCAAGTGAAAGTTGAATATGATGAAGTGCATTGAACCATTAACAAAAAAGAGATAACTACCCAAACAATCTTTTACATTAAATGTGTGTGTAATGGTATCATATGTAGCACATGATTTTTTGCACATTTCTCCACAAATTACAAATCAATATTCACATATCACAAATCTTTTTGTTAGTGGTACACCATCTGGCAATTACATGAGATTCATTGTTAACCCTTCTATGTAAACACTTAAGAAACCACTTTATAATAGACTCAAACCTCACTTAATCAGCACAAACCATTTTGTGTAAGCTTTAAAAACAAGTGTATACGAATACAAACAGTCTTATTTCCTTCTCCCCTATGCAATTAAACTTGAAGAAAGAACTTGAAAGGATTTAACTTGTTCACTTGGTAAAAGTGGAATGAGCAAACAACGGAGTGGGCCAGAGTTTTAAAGGTGGTAGTGGTGGTGGTGAAAGTGAATCTTTTTTGGGGATCACATAATAATATTCACTCTTTTAAAGTGGTCTGTTCCACTGTCGAAGGATGTGGGCTAATTCTGTGGCAGAGATATGAGTGAAGGGCTGGGGAAAGCGCCAGGGCATAGTACCGCTATTATTGAGGACGCACAGAGCACTCCGGCCCCGAAATAGTTTCCCCGTCTAATATCTCTGTCAAGATCTTTGCACAACACAATACCAACCGCAGCACTTCCCTTTACGTTAACTAACCTACGTATGTACTTGGGGAGAGGATGCGGGAAAGCACTCAAATTGTCCAATTGTCCCATTCCCCTCGAAATCTAGACGAAAAGAATCCGTTGATGGCCCAATGTACACTTTTCTGTCAATCAGAATTTATATCCAAATATATCTCTCATTTTTATACATTGTCTGTCACCTTCACTTATGTACTTATATGCTACTATATAATAGCCACAATTTACTACATTTATTGGGACTCTTCAAATGTACACAACATTTCTTTTCCCATCGTGTTGTCTTATTAATGCTGACAGTGCACTTTTTGTGCAAATAAACACAGTTGTTGGATAAAGCATTGTACGTGTTGTGTACATTGTTATTTGGAGAGTGAGAACGGTGAGGAGAAAGTGAGTGATCATTTCATTTCAAGTCACAGCCAACCAACCACACAATTTACCACCCACTGAAATCCCTCAGCTCCAACACTTTTTATCTACACTTAACACAAATCACTCTTCTTGACATTTCAGTCAAAGAGTTAAACAAGTAAAAAACAGTCGCATTATATGCCGTTGATTGGAGGAAGACAAGTCTGTCAGTGTCTGCTGGTTTTAGTATTACCCATTATTCTCAATTTCTCATCCACTTACTTAATTCGTACTCTACTCTAGCTGTGTACGGGGGTGTTTAAAAAATAAAATAAATGCCATGAACAAAAAGTTGAGAATTATTTCCCTGCTTTTACTTAATACTGCAACACTGTCCAAAGACCAACTTAAGTTATACAGAAATATATATATATATATATGCCTTGATGTTATCGTTGAAAGTAGAAAATAGAAAGTGGAAACCTTTGAAAATTGAATGACTATTGATTATTACATTAGAGCCAATTGACAAGGAACTGAGTGATTTGCTTGGGGGAGAGGCAGTCTAGGTGTGTCTTCTTTGGACTGTTCCAAATAAACTGAACACAGCACAAGAAATTGCATCCAACCAACGACCAGTCATATGTATACTTTCCTTCATTATTATTCAGTATAATGTGCTCGTTAAACATCCGCTTTGTAGATGCACAACAAAAGTGTCAGCGTTGGCCATGTTTGTTTAAAAAAGTCAAAGCAAACTGTCACATGATGATAATAATTGAAGGAATTCTGAGAATAAAATAAAATAAGGAAACTTTTAATTAGAAAAAGTAACTCGTGTAATTTCTGCTGAAGGAAAAGCCAGTTCAATTAATGGGATATTATGTTACCTGTGTGGCAAACAACAAGCTCTACTGCTATCATCACTCCACGCACTACTTCAATTTATTTCAGGGAACTTTCCTGCCTTTCTCCATCATCATGTCGACTTTCTCTTGCCGGAATACCTTTGCCTACTTTCAGTGCACAACATCACAGAGCGTATTGAGAATTGAGCAGGTAGGAATAAAATGGACTGACATAATAATCAATTTAATAGGATGTCATCCTATTCCTGACCCATGGGAGGGACACGAACCACTCTTTCCCTCGCTACATTAAAATTCACCAACCTTCCTATGTATTTATATAATAATGGCATCCTACTAATTTACTGACACATCCGGATAACTAACTATAATTAACCTAGATCAGCATAGAATATCCAAATATTCGGGAAAAAAACACTAAAGATTATCTATCAAGATTGTCAATTTTATGGTCTTTTCTAATGCATATTTTACAGCCTTGAAAACGGATTGAATTTGTATATTTAAATGTCAGCAGTAAGCGAAAGATCCGTAGCATTAAATAGAAAATGTAATTGCGTTTTCTTTTGGATGCACAATAAAATATTTGACATTTTAAAGCTTTGCCTTAGGTCGGGAAGGATTTTCATGTTCACATGATATCTGCTTTCCAACAATGAAAGTCAACTGGAGAATGGAAAGAGCAAAGAAAAGAAGTTGTCTTAAGCCAAGAATCTCACAAAGGCATTATTCCACGTGCCATTTAGCCATCGGACGGAGCACAAACAAAGGCCATAGAACACCTGGGCAATAAATTATCTATTCTCCCTTTCATTTATGATTTTCAGCGAGGACGACCTCCAATGCACAATAGCAGCACTACCTTTACTTACACAGCTTTCACCATGTAAAAGACAAACTTTCTTATTTTATTTCACTAACAACAAAGTATTTGAAAATTAAAAAATCATATAGATATTTGTACAAAATTACATCTAATGCCGTGCCTGAATCTGTCATAAAAGCCAGTTTTATAAAAACTTATAAAATTTATAATGAAAGGCTTGGCTGTGAGGTAAGTTATGAGTTTATGCTAATGTGCTATTAGGAGTCGGATGTTTGATTGTAAAATTTGATACGATTAATAACAAGACTTTCATAACGCTGCTTTCTCCTGCAATTAAATACGGAAAGCAATCTCATAAAGTAAATGGCTCAAGAAAAGAGATATGATGTTGTAAATTTTACTTAATGAAGTGGGTGTAACCCCCTTCAGATGAGGTCGTTACATGATAATGTTGGAAGATGAGCTGAGGCTTTATGTCATAAAAATGTCGTGTCCTCGAGGGCTGAAATAAAGCGGCATTTTCCTTCCTCAGATTAACTGCCGCTTTTCAAAGCCAAAGGTCTCCGACTGGGAAGATGGAAATTTAAACGGCTGACAATCATTAAATCACAAACTAGCATGTTCAAATCTAAATTATCCCCGGATATGCCCAGAATTTATGTAAAAGGAATTTGTAGGCGTATCCTTTGCTCAGGTACTTTACATATCCCAAATTAATCTATACAATAATGTCCACGATCAACTTTAGACTTGGATCAATGGTGAATGGAAATTAATAGCTTCTGTGTAAATGATGACTTAATAAACGACTTTCTCAAACAACTACAATTAAACGAAATTTTGGCTCATGTAAATCTGTCAAAAAGTTTAATAGGGTTGGTAGTATGAAACCTTGTTTTATATGCAAAATTCTATTTCCATACTAAATATTCAAGAGTAACAAGGTGAAAGCGAAAAAATTCAAGCAAAGCTCTTGAATGCCCAAATGATTTTTGTTTTCCTTGTTGTGTACAGTTTTAGGGTATATATAAAAAAAAAGGTAAAAGCCGACAAAGTATCTGCCATATAAAGTGGATAATAGTCATATTTTATGTTTGCTGCTTTCCGTTTAATAGCCAAACAGAAAAGGTAGAGCGGATAATTCCTTAAGAGACTTGGACCATTAAAGTGCCTTGTATTTTTTGCTCTATTCCTTATGAGACCTCGTTCAAAATGTTGCTTGTACAAAGTAATACTTTGAATATATAAAGCGAACTTTGTTAGCTGACTGATGCTTCTCTATACAAAGAAATGTAAATTGCTTTTTCCAATCTGAAGATTTACCAAAGTTTAAGCATTTTGGAGAGTTTATTTTCTCTTTTTATTATATTGTTAAGTTTCAGAAATTGAAATCATCAGAATAAAATTTCTTGAGTAATCTTATTATCAGGTAAATTTTTGACTGTGAGTTAATAATTGCATAAAACCTAAGGTGAAAGGAAAACCTTTTAAAAAGTTAATATACCGACACCAAAGTTCAAAAATATCTAAAGAAAGTTTAGTAACTGTTTGTTTTCCGGACGTTGGATTACGATATTCGTTTTTTCTTTCATTTTGTTCATCACAATGAAATAAAAGAAATCCAAAAGGCTGCTATTGTATGATGTATAAAGAACAAAGTTCTCCTTGAAAGAACAGCCTTCTTAGTTCTTAGAAATATGATAAAGAGGAAAACCGTGGAAAACGAGTCAATAATATTTTTCCCTCTATTATGGTTCACGACATGAGATATTTAGAAACATAATTTGGCATGAAAATGAGTCAAGTGAGCATAAATGGAAGGTTGAGGCTGTGTAATAAATCAATTGATGTAGAAGTACGATGGGCAGGTTGCAATTGGGTTATTTGGATGGGCGGAGACGATTCAGAAAAATGACAGAGTAATTGCATTACATTATATACAGACCTTCCTTCCGATTCCAGTAACGTCATAACTTTGGCTTCACACCACAAATTTGATAACTTTCGGCGTGTAACAGTTGTGTTAGCAGAAAAAATGACGCTGACTTGAGTTCCCTGTCAATACTTGGCAAAACTAACTTTAGCCAACAAATGCACATACATATGTGACAATTCATTGTACATGTCAGAAAGTTGACATTTTGAGATTAGATCGATGGCTCTCCTGCCAAATGAAGTATGTGTGCACAAGTTGCGATCCACCTCTATCTTACGTCTAGAAGCACTAACAAATCCAAGGTTGATTAAAGATTATGTGACAATCAATAGCTCTAAGCTTTTATTAGCCTAATGAAGATGTCCTTCCTAGGTGAAAGCAGACAATATTTTCCCCAAAAAATACTTCCATGTTTGAATATCTGCAACAAACACGAATATGCAGTCCTTAATTAGCTTAGATTTCTGAAAGTAACTTGAGGAGCATCTAGAAGAAAAACAATAGGCCCGTCTGATATTGTCTTACTTTCACCAACTATGTATATTTCAGGTATATCAACATTAATTGTGTTTTGTTTGAGATTTTCACGCACATAAACATTTTGGTTGCAAGGGAGCCTGGGAAGTTTAGACTATCAGTAACTAATTAGCAGGGAATCCTTTGTTTCTCTCTGATGTCGGTGTCAGTAAATATTTAATTAGCCTACGTGTGTAAGCCGGATAAAATGATCTACGCTCTCTCGGGATGGAGCCTGAGGTGAAGTTTTGACACGAAGGACAGGAAGAAAGTTGCCCAGTCTTTTGATAAATCATGCATGGGGAAATATGCCACACCGGAAATTACAGGTTTTACTTGTTTGTGCACACAAAAGTGGTGAATTTGGAACAACAATTTGATTGATTAGGGAGAATAATTATGTTGAGTAGAAAATTGAAAGCTGACTTACCTCGGAATCTGCATTTCCACCTCATCTGTTAGACAGGTTACATTAAAAGACATTAGAATATTATGCATTAGACAAGAGTTAGTGATCATTACCCAGACTATCCGTTGGGGTGGGGGGTGTCTGTAAAAATATATTAAAAAAGATTGCAAGTAGGGTTAAAATAGTCAATGAGCTACCTTTTCAAAAAGAGAACGAGGTGCCACTGTTAACTGATTACAAGATTTAAGATGGGCCCATTGAAAAATGTTTGACTTTCCTCGACGATGAACTACTTTAGTCTGCTGCTCTCGTTGCCTCCTCTCTTCAGCTCGCCTTTGCAAATTATGAAGTCTGAAGAAGAAAACATTACTCATCTTGACTACCCGGCTCAGCCAACTTCACCAACCAAAAATGCCCTGCAAAGTCAAACAATTGGACGTTTATTATGGTCAATCACTGCCCCTTTCAAACGCACTATTAACATGCCAAATACTCACTCAATGCGTCATTTTACTACAATGTCAGATTTAATGACAAGCTATAATCTCCGTCTCATTTTATATACTTTCTTCAACACAAACACTTCACCTTTAAGACTAGTTAATATGTCCTCCCACACACTCAACTTTTCCCGATTTATTTACAGTGTGACAAATAAAAAATAATTGCCAAATTATACCTAGGTTTGAAACACATTCAACCCTAACGGTTTTTATTATGGGTCACCCTGTATAATGGGTCTTACCTAAAAAATATTATATTTCTTTGTTCTACAAAAAATAGTGTAAAAACGACGGCTTACTACAAAATAACCTCCAATCGTCAGATTAGTCCAGTCTCCAATAATATTTTCAGTATGGGGTATTTTAGATTTAGATGATATTTTTAAAGCTCGCTATGCAGTCTATTTAATCTTTGATGTTGTTGGCATATCTTTGTTGTTATATTTTTCCAATCCCGTCGTTGAGAAATGAAAAGGGGACGTCAATTGCGTGGGCTGTTTGCTGTTTGCTGCTCTAAAAGTACAAAAATATTTCTTTAAATACAAAACTTTCAAAGTAACATGACATTCATAGTATGAATTTTCTACTGCATGAATTAGGGAATTGTATCACTTGACTTAACCCAAATTAATCTAACCATCAAAATAGATTTTTCTATCGTCTCATAAGGTGTTTTAAATCCATTTAACTTTGTATGGGATCTTCACATACAATTTTTAATTTTTGTGGTCCAAGCCGTTTCTTTGTATGCAAACTCGTTTTAAACAATTTATTTTTAGTCATGACGGACTATTCTTGTACATTTTCTACCAAATTATGTAGACTGTCTTTTGTTTGTAACGCATGCAATATGTTTCCGAAATTTACCAACACAACCTGTCTATTCCAAACGGTTTTATCAATTCCGTTGGTTTACAAACTTGATTCTTAAAATTATGACTGAAATCATTTGACCCTTGTCGTGTTTCAGGCAGACAGACGGACATAATGGGTACCAGGGCGCATACTAGGGGTACAAGTGTTATGTTACAAGCTTTGTGTTACAAAGCAGTTATATTGCTCAGTTGATTAAATTTGGACACGGAATGCAAACATTTATAGATCAGGTTTAAATTTAATTATAAAATTTTTATGAAGGTTGTATTCTAAATATGCATTTGTTTAATTAATTTTGTGTACAAACTTCAAAAGTTTGGTTCATGCATAATTACAACTGTTTTCGGAAAAATTGATTGATTTCAATAAAACAGAGAAAGTGTCAGTTGTCAGTATATACTTTGAAGCAAATTCTCAAGTTTCAAGTAGACTTTCTCCGGAAATGCCACAAAATGGGAAACTTGAGAATTCAAATTCTAAAGAATTGTTTCAACATATCAATGAATAATAATATGACTTCCGTAAACAACAGTTATGGATTACTGCTTGCTTGAATCTCAGTGTATCTGCGTGTATTATACAATTCTTTATCTATATTTTGAAATCGTTTAAACCGTTCGTTTTTTGTAATATTTCAAAACTGATTCCAGTCAAAAAGGCCCAAAATGTGATAACTAAATAAAGAGCTCTGTGTGTAGTTTGCCGATGGTGTTGGGACGAGGCCGTAAAACTGTAGAGTAGGCCAGAGGATATAGAGATAAGAAACGTCATAAGCGTAGGGAAGACTGACTCTGGAAAAAGTGAGACGGGAGAAAGGATGGGTTAAGTGCGAGGAGATTTTAGAATTGAAGGGGATTTTGTCATCTCTGCTCTCAGCATGTCCTCTGATGAGACGAGTGCGATACTTGAACACGAAAACCACTTTTATCTTTATATTTTATCCGTCCAGCATTACAACGCAATAAGCAATGAGCCATAGTCACTGACGGCCACATTTCCTCAGGCTCTGGATCATTTCAAGACAAGATACAAAACATAAGTTGGTTATTATGGAGAGAAAGAGCGCTTTTGAGGCGTTTATTTCTCCAAGAACCACCATTAGTCTACATTACAATCTGCTGCTATTGTCAATTGATATGGGACACAGCGAAATCAGATTTTATTGCGCACGGCTTCATATGTATCTACTTACCGACACCCAATATATACAGAATACTGTACTGTACACAATTCCTGATTTTAGCAATAGAAAGTGATATTGACGGACGCCAATAGTAGGAAGCAAGTGAGATAAATCTGCTCTACAAAATCCACATGCATGAGTAATAATATTAGTCTTTGAACAGATAAAAGTCTATACATTATTAGTTACCCCTTGTCTCAACATGCGAAAGTATTGGATGAATGTCTGTACAATAATTCTTTTTGTGAATAAACGAATTCAAAGTTCAAAGCCTAATCCAATTATATAGAACTTTTATCTCAAAGAAACAAAAGAAGCTGACGGAAAGATTTAAATTTGGAGAAAATCCTATCACCTCCACTTACCCATTACGACGTCTACCTTCTCTCCATGTTTAAATCAAAAAACTCTCGCTTCAATCTTACGGAATAAACTTTTGTCTTCTTCCACCAATTTTTACTTGAGTGAAATTGAAGTGGCCAATTCACTCTCTGACATCCCCAGAGTTAAAAGAAATAAAGAAAGCTGACCTCAGAAGAACACTGCAAATCTTAGCCCAGCCTAGCTTAGTTTAAGCTCTCAGCTTTTATGGTCCGTAATCTGAGGCGAGGGACAAATGTCGTGAACTTTAAGAACCACAAAGATACAACACCCATTTATATTTTGCTGAAACATTAAACTTTGGATTTGATGTAAAAAAACAAAATATTAGTTTATTTGAAAAAGCAGTTGTTCCGGCAAAAAGAAAGGTAATTTGTTAGGCCATTTGATGTGAAAGCTGTGTAAACCAAAAGTCATATCTCAAGATGCAAAATAGCTTGTGAGACAAATTTGAGACGTTTCTGTCACATCGTTGGGGTGACATTTACAAGAGTAAAAAAACCCCCGAGCTAAGGAAAGCATATCCTGTTCATTCACAAAATGATTTGAATAATATGCACCACTCCCCGCATACAAAAACTTTTGTAAAACAAATATGCTCATATTCTCGTTGCATTTGTTGTTCTTTCACAGAACAGAAAGAGGCTGGACCATCATGAGACATGTCAGCTTAGAACATCATTAAGAAATGGGTTATTCTTTGTGTCTGATGGTTGCTTTTTATTTGCTTTTATTCGTGTATTTGTATTGTAGATTTTTCTTATTTTGACGAAATGTCATATTTAGGCGCAAATAATAAAATATCTCATTTTTGGTTTCATTTCGATTTTAATAAAAATATACATACATCTTCAATGTTTTCTTTGTTGAATAAAGAAAATGTGTTTATGCATTTTTATCTCTTGTCATTTCATCCACAATGTGGCTAATGTTTTCACAGTATCACATTCCCATACATCATTCCTTTTTCAGTATAATATTCAGTGACGTCCATTTTGGAAAATTGCAGTGTAATATTTCATAAAGACATAAGAAGTATGTAAGAGGTACATATTGTAATGCATATATGGATCAATATTGTTCCATGTTCATAGATGTTTGGCATTGAGTTACGCACAACTTTTTAACTTTTGTAGGGAAAGATAAGAGGATGGATGATTAGGTATTAGGTATCTCCTATTGGTAAATCCATATCTTCCTTTTCATTACTTGTCTCTCTCCATGACCATGAATTCACTGTTTGAGAGAAAGCAATGGAATACGCGGACAACCATATTATTATTCCTATGCATATACTTATCGACCTATAGCCATCATTACAATCTCATGGACTTACATAGTAGCAATTTTTATCTTTAAACTGAGGCAATTTCCTGCGCATTACCTAGAAAGTATTGCTAGTTTAGATAATATTATATAATAATATAGCTCAGGAAATATCAGTAAATACTGAACTCTTATGCAAAGGTATCCTCAGTTCCTCAGCATTATGAGAAATTGAATTATAGTACCGGCATGTAGTTGGTACAGATATAACAACATGTGCTTTATTGTAAACTGACCAATATTGTTTGCAAATTGTACCTCCTCCATTTATAAACATAAACGCATGCATAAATAAAAGAATTAGAGTAATTTGTTTGAATTATTTTTGTGAAAAATATACAATTTGTAATTTTTTTTGTATTTTGCAAACCGTTTACAGCTAAGTAGTTTGCAAAATATGGCTAATAAAATTATAACAAATTAAAAGTTATAATGCTAATCAATTACAATACAAAAAGCAGGCATTGGGTATGTATAATTGATTGTGCATATAAGTAACTTGGAATTATTATGAATTTGAGATAAAATTACCCGAATTTAGAACAACAATTACTGCATAATTATAGAGTTTCGTAACACAGTTTAACTTTCTCTTTTTTAAAAGAATGTTTCTGGATATAAAATTATATTTAAAAAAAAAAGTTAAAGTAAGAATATCAAACAAGGAACTCACTTATTTTGTCCCGATGATAGGTATCAATCAATATTCAGAGGAGGTTTTCATAAGCCTGTCAGTCACAGTTCTGGAAGATGGGTAGACCACAAGAACTAATTAGCGTGCCACAGTTACAGTTTGGATGGAAGTGAAGTGTATGCAAAAGTTGTAGAACGTTAGAAAGAAAGTAGATGTGGCGGAGGAAGCTGTTATTTGCGACGGGATTTAATGTCAAACGGCAACTGGAGAATTGAGAGAGACAGAGAGCACCTGTTAGACAATGCCCCGTTGCGATGTTTCACCCCTAAGCTTCTTTCCTTCTCCACGCTCCACCAAGAAAGACCGGAGAAAGTGGGGACTCACGAAATCCCACAGACAAACTCTTCCCAATGCTTTTTGCTCCCTGGTGCAAACCAATACGCATCCACTCCAAATGATTTCTGATCCCTCCTTGATTGGTTGATGTAGATTGATTGGGACATTTGCAAATTTTATTCCAATTTGAGGATTCAGAGTGACTTTGACGATGGCTCCCAACAACCAACTAATGGGGAGAGTGAAAGGTAGGAAGCTTTATAAAGTAGAGAGAAAGTGGAGTTAAAGTGAAAAGTAAGCCTTGTACAAGACTGCCAATCCACCACCACTGGAAGCCACTACTACGATGTGCACACACAACTAGCAATACCAGTCTCTGAGGAATTTCCCATGTCCTGGATCGTTACACTTAAACGCCTGATTCCTGTTGTCTTTTCTTTTGTCCCACTCGTCCAACTGATTTAATATGCAGTCAAAAATTCATTTCCATTGAACCTTGAATAGATAAACCATATACAGAGGCATTACCTCAAATCTTGATTGACGTCTCCGTGTTGGACCCAACAATGCCAAGCCTTTGTGTTATTGTTACCCTATATTCACTTTGTTAACCTTTGACTTTCCTTTGCTACCTTTCTTTGAAATTGCCATTCTGGTACAGAGGAAAGATTATTATCTTCTTCCTACATTGTACTTGTATTATTCAACCTAATTAATAATAAAGCTTATTTGCAATGATTTTCGGAGACAGTCTACTGAGAAATCAGGCTTGAAAGGTCTTTTGTCCCCATAGACTGTACGAAGGGAGGTGGTTAAATAATAGACTTTGTTTGATAGTAATGCTTTGACCTTGTTTTTAATATAATAAATTAATCCTTCAATCCTTCACTCCTTCTTTGTTTGGACAGTCAACAGTGGCTGTTCAACATGAAATTGGGAGCCTTCCGTTGCAATATTGATGGAATATGCATGACACGTATAACATAAAACAAATTGTCGGTTTGTTGATCCTTTTTATTCCGCCCATTTGAAAAGGTGCAGTCGTTTTATTGCTTTCCTTTCTCTGTCATGAACAAGCAATCGAAAAGTAAGGCAGTAGAGTAAACTATTTAGAGTGAGAATGACTGAACTAATATTAGTTGGATTTGCATACACCCTTCAAAACAAAATTAAAGCGTGTCTCTTCATCCACAAACTTTCTCCATTTAATACTGATGCGCTTTTGTGCTTGTTTTTGTATTTTACAGTTGTTTATCTGAATGTAAAATATTCAGCATCAGCAGAAATGTAGGAGCTGTCTGTAACCAAATAAATTAAATCTAGATCACGTAACGAGATAAATAAATTTTGAATAAAATTTACCAAAAAGAAAGTCTACTCTTTTTGTACACGATTATACATTTTATCAGAAGGAACTGAATTTGAGTAAGCCTTCTCTCAAAAGGCTTTCCCATTCAAGTATTTTTTAAAGTTTTATTTCATTAAAGTTATTTTAAAATGTATTTTTTCGACCCAACTTTAGTTTTGTTTTCTTTTTGAAATTTTGACTTATGGAGAAACATACACAACGCATAAACCCCGACTCGCGTTCATGAAAAGAAATAAATCAATCAATTAATTTTATCTTCTTGTTAATGCAGAAAACTCGGTTCAGGTGTGATATGAAATTGCATATTACGATCCCAAAGGAAAGCGACTAAAAAAGCGTCCGCGAAAAAAATAATTGCAATTAGAGACACCCTCAAGTCACAATAGACAGAGATCATAATCATTTTCCAACAACCGACAAAGATTGAGGCTTAGAGTTCTTTCCATTATTGACACTAGCATCCAATTTACTCAGCTTTACGTCAACATTTGTACGTAGGCTGGAGCAAGTAACTTTAGTAAGTACCTTGATGCTCATCTCACGTCCTCACCAAATATCAAACTCACATCTTCTTGGTTTCATTTGCACTATTAAGGCGTCAAATTCATTTGTTCTTTTTCTTTCAAGATTAGATTTCTTTCTTAAATTGACATGTCCTCATAATCTTCCCCCTTAAAACGTTAATTGCTTTCCCAATTTAATGAACTAACTCTTTCAATTTGATTTGAAGTTCAGCATGATGCGAGAAGGAAAATCATCAGAAAATGATTAAGCCATTTTTTGAACTTGGCATAAAATTAAGGCTAATGTTCCTACTTCTGTAGCTTGTATAATTACCAATTCGCCCAATAATGTGTTCATTATTTTACAGATTATTTGTATTGAAAACATAATTCCATTAGAAACTTTTCTCTTAAATTTTGTTCTATTTGCTTGCGAATTAAAACATGTTTGTGTGGCTTTTGAAAAGAAAAGAGTTTTGACGTTTTTAAGCAAAACTTTTACTTTATTTTGTCACGTCTGGAAAGTACTTTTTAAAGTGTTTATATAGGATGTGCAAGTTACAACATTGTATAAATGTTTGAAAAGGGATATATAATTATGAGTAAAGCTAAAAGGGTTGCAATCACTGAAATTATGTTTGCCGTAGCTTATAATTAAATTATTGAACAAGTGACCTATAAATTGTCACCTTGAGGCGTAAATATGTATTAGTGAGTTTTGATTCCTAAAAGTTTGCTCGAATAATCATCCCAATTCCACCATCCTAAATATTTAATATTATCAATCGATTCACTCTTTACGGTAGAAGAGAAAGCTGATTTCCAGTCCAATTTCCCTTCTCCAAGTAGCTTCCGTTCATTTCTTTCCAGTTAATTGTGTTAATCACTTTAACTCTCGGTAATTGTTTTTTCCCAACATCAAATTATTTTTTCCGACAGTGAAGCATAAATTAATTACAAAAACAAGGTCTTTTGCAAGAATTAAGGTTATGCGAATCAAAGTGAGCGAAATTTTTTGTCTCAATTTCGTTTGGTTCAGCTAAATAATACTTCAACTTTCCTTGTTTTACAAATCCACTTTTCGATACTTTCCAATTTAAACTTTGTGTATAATTCTAGTGCTATTGCTGTGTAAAATTCTTTTGACAAAATGTAATGGGATTTGAAGAGTAATATATTGCATGTTTTAGAGCTGTTTGATTTTGGACATGGAAAATGGGTGTGTTTACTTTCTAGCAAAAGTTGTGGAGTTTCTTGCATTTTCTACGTGATTTACAGAGATAAAAAATTTATGGCACTGATATGATCAGAAAAAACTTTATTATTGCTCTGCAAATGCTTTTGATTTATTGAAGTACAGGAATAAAAATGTATAATAATTAAATAAATATTTCCGGTAATTTTTATTATGTATTAAAACGTGAAATTGTAATCATGATTCCGACCTCCAATGTTTCTTTTCAAATTAACAAAAGATCCAGAGTTTCTTCTTTGTCCGTTGTAGCTCTGACCTTGTGTTAAAGAAGTTTTGGTTGGAGGTTTTGGGGGGATATAAGAATTCGGTGTTGTGGGGGTGGAGTAGCCACTCCCACTAACTTCATAAGTAACATCCGCTCTGTAACCATTTTCATCAGCAACGTAGCTAACAACTTGAAGCCTTCCATCCGGCAAGAGCACAGAGTACTTTCCTTTCGTTGTTTCCCCATTTCTCTGTTCTCCGTGACTAAAATCATTACCATCGTTGATTACCGCATATTGAAATTGGTAATTTGCCGAACCCTATAGGAAGGAATTATGTAGGATTATTGCCTATTGAAGGTTTCCGTACAAAATGTCACAATAATATTGTGACATTATTGGGAACAAGGTTAGTCAACGAGGTGATAAAGGATAATTTTTCACTAGTGTGACTTTTTTGCAATTTTGGACAATGGTAATGAGTGAAAGTGAAAAGTCAAAGTGATCTTACATATCCCTCGTTTTCTTCCTTAACACTTCTCTTTCTCTTCGCATGGAAATCCAGTGGAGAGGAATGAGCGAGAACAATTGCTTCCAGAAGAATCCCAATGATCAAGATAAAGCAGATCTAAAATTAATGAGACCTTGAGTTGAGAGTGAAATCCATTGGAGAAAAACAATTTGCTCTGGGTAAAACTTAAACCTTAAATGTCACATGGTCACGACAAACTAGGACCACTCAGACGTGAGAAATAATTGACTCGTTACTAATACTTAATCCTTAATCAACCAACTTTTTGGAAAGTTCAACTTAATTAATTTTGATCTTACCTTCCTTATACTCTCCATTTATGGACAGATTTAAATACTATCGTTTTCGTTTATCCCAACTTTATTAAATTGTAATCTCAAATAAATTGAATGATTAGTAGTTGGCGTTTGAGCTCATTTGAAGTTCTAAATCCCAAAAATTAGCTCTTTTCTTATAGATATATTCCCTTATTTCTCCCTTAACTGGGACAAGTTTATCAAACTTGATGCAACTGCTTTTCGTACCAATACTCACTCTCGAATAATAAGGAACACAAGTTGTCAAGCAGTATTTATATATGTTGGTCACATTTTGTATCAAGTAATCTTAGTTGAAAATAATTATAACAAGTAAATCTCTGTTAAAATAAATGCTAATCAATATTTAATATTTAAATAGAATATTGACATCCAAGATAATTTAAATAAGAAACATGTCGGGATGAATTATACGCTTGATTTTGCGCACCTTTAATAATCAAAATCGCTGATAACTTAGCCAATGATGTTGGTCCGGTTCTGTCAATATAATATCTAAAAGTATATGTGCATGAAATGATTCCTTAATTCAAGTAGACATTTACGTAGGCCACCGTGACTGGCAAGGCCAGTTGGGGGCCATGATGATGCAAGAGAAGATGTGCACGAACTAATTTTAACCTGATTATTGATTAGACAGAAATTCATCTTTACCAAGGTTTGTGACACATTTTGACGTTAGGTAAATAAATCGGATTTGACATTCCTTTTCTATTCATTCATCAACATAGAAAATAAAGCTACCCAATTGTAAATATTTATTGAAGTGACAAATTTGAAAGGACACATTTTCCAAAACAAATAATTCGATAATGGCCCAATTGTGAACTACTATACCAATCGATCGATCAAAATAGTAACACTATATTAACTGACAAAATAAATACATTCAAATTTCATGTAGGAAATAAATACACGTTTGGCAAAATGTTTTAGAATTTTAATTGCTTTACTTTGTGCAAATAATAAGTAAAATACGACTTTTAACAAAAGTGAAAGTGTATGCACATTTAAAGCACCAATTCAAGCAAAATAAAATTGTTATTTGCTAATAACTTAGTTTTAGTTAGAGTTTTGGAAACACGTTTTTTTTAAACAAAGACAAACTGTCTGCTGCATTCTGTACTCCGACGACATAAATGTTCCCTGGGGGCCAATAGTTGCATACCACCACAACATTTCCAAATCTAGAGGCAATGCCAACCCCAATGTCTGTTGTACTATTCCATATCATGGCGGAAAAAGCATTTGCTGAGGGAACCTCATAGTCGTAATTTGACCCACTTGCGTACCATTTGCCCACAGCAAGTTTAGAAGCTTTTGTCAAATCAAAATCATCCGAACCAATTGTCAGCTCGTACATATTAGAAATGTAGGTCTTGTTTGCAGATGCAGGTTCTGGTTGAAAGGTATCGTTTGATACTTGAATTTCTGCCCAACGTTGTGCAGCTGCAGACAGCTACAAAACAGAATTTAATTAAAATTAGGGAAAATTGATGATGAGAATATTTAATTAAAATGAAAAAAAAAATTTAAGCTTACTGTATCATTTAGTTGAAGCAAAGTAGCATTATGAAGTCTTCTGTAGTAATTGTGGAAACCCAAAGTGTCCATAACGTATGCTATATATAGTAGATATGTATATTACGTAGGAATCATAAATATCTTTAGGATTTAATAATAAAAGTTTTCACTTGTCTCAACCTGGTTCAGTTGTATTGTACATTGAAGTAGCGTTATTTCCATCCAGCTCAATGATTTGTTCTTTATTTAAATTTAATTCAGATGGTCCATCCAAAGAAAACTTTTTTTGAGCTGCCAAATCAATCAAATTTTTGCTTGTACTTATAAGTACGAGAAAATTATGAGTCCTTCTCAAACGGTACCTGTAGCGCATGCTGATGTATAACTCTGAAAATCCTCTAAACCTTCCCATTTGCCGTAGCATCGACATTGCACCCGTGTTTCTGAAAAATCCGAATCTCCTTCGCATTTATACTTTGCAATTGTGCCTTTTCGAACGCCATAAATTGGCCCAGTGCAAGGAACTTTCTTGCTCTCTTTGGGATTCTCGCAAGAAATAACAGCACCCTATGTATTATTTTAATATTTATATTATTGACAAAATTAAAACCAGTTGTATTTATTACCGGAGTTAGGTGTAAAGGAGGACACGGCACCTTTTTCGTTTCCGAAAATTCAACAAAGAATGCAAAAACTACTATGCATGGTATCCACCAAAAAGTTTTCATTTTAAACTTTAAAGCAAAAGCAACAACGAATATCTGCTTCTGTTTAGGAAGTACATATAAACCATCTCCAATTTTAGATTTTACATGTGAGATGGTCATAATGGTATGCTAATTTACGACATGTAAGAAAATAAATCTCATGGTCAAATTTATTTCAGGGTTTACTCTACGTATTAAAAATATTAAACGGCTTTCGGTTACATACACGCAAAGGTGTAAAGTAGTGAATCATCATGTAAAAATAAAAAAAAACATGCTTAATTTAATGTTTTCAGCGTAATTTATTTAAGAAAAATATATTGTCATTATCATATCTCACTTGAAGTACTTTTTGAAATGACTCGATTCTTACATCTTACATCATCAGGTAAAATGAACCACGAGCACTAAAACATTAAATTTTTTAGAGTAAATTGATAGAATTAATTGTTCAGAATAATGGTACCTTTTTGGGCAGCTCTCGCCAAACGGCACTCTTTCTGTACATCCAGTTGTCCTAGTCAAAGCTTTATACTCTTCGAAATTTCTAGCCTTGCACGCCGTTATGTTATTATTTTCGATCGACTCTTTGTAATATGTAGCGGCTATGAGATGACTACATCTCCCTATTCAAATGACAAGTATTAAATGTTTGTCTTTGAATATTTATATAAATAGAAAATTATCATGTCAATTAAATCACCGGAAATCTGTTCAGCAATCATTGCAATTGGGTTTGAAAACATGTAACAACGCTCTTGTAACCTTCCTCCATTTACGAATATATCAGCATGTCCTAAAATTTCTCCAATTCCTAGCTGACCGGAATTTGTATGGATAACGTCGACAAACTGTAATATAATTAACCTGTAATATATGTATGACATTTGCGTATAAGCAATGGTAATTAAAGAATGTACTTGTGCATCTTCTTTGTCAAGCTTTTCATCGACAGTTTTGCGATCCCGATAAAATACTCCAGCAGGGTCCAGTCCTTCATTAAAGCAAAATTAAATCTATTGAATCTATAGTCAAAAATGTAATTCTTATTATCCACCTGTGATCCGTCCCACTTTTGTTTCGAGATTGTAATTCTCTCTTAAAACGTGTCCCGCAATTCCTGAGTTAAAATTTCCATATTTATGAACCATTTTCAATTTTTACAACCTTTATGCTTTAAATCTTGCCTGCAACGTGGCTACCCAATGAACTTCCAATCATGTGAATATTGGATATGTCCGTAACTACTTGGCGTTTGTAAAGCGTCGCTATAAATTCAGCAATTTTTTCCCCAACTAGTCTTGTACTCTTAACAGATTCGCTATACAACAATGGGTTTGGCAGTAGGGAAGGATTTGATAACATTCTCCAGTCAACACAAATTAAGTTCATTGGAGTGCTCTCGATTTTTTCAAAGTATGCTGCAAAATGATATTACAAAGTAATTAGTCAAACTCCACTTTTTAACATGCATATTATTAACACATAATTTCCGTTTTAGTTCCTGTTAACTGAGTTACAAGCCAAGAGGCATGAGATTAAAGAATGAGAATATAATATTTATCATGTTTATTACAACGACTGAGGCATTTTAGTGGTTCCTAGTATATTCTTCGAAGTCGAAAAAAGTGAAAGTTTTCTTGTGAATTACAAAAGTATTATAACATCACTGGTGCATGAAAAAAGGTTAAGCAAAAATTATTCATATTTTCTACTAGCCATGCCGAAAACAATGCTATTTGACCTAGGCTGTATTTTTAGAACTGGATTACTAACCAGCTCTGAAATTGAATGCTTAAAATAATTACCTGATATTATGCTTTTTGGGAATATACGCTTGTCACAATGAGACAAAAATCCATGAATCATAATTTTAAATGGAACATTTGGTATTATTCCGTCTTGTTTGTTTTCTATTCCAATGTCTTCTATTTTAAGCTCGGTAAATTTGGTAATATTTCTGGATACAAATAACAAAAGTAAGCAAGTATTCTTATGTAGCATGTTTTTTGTATTTGTTTTTGTTGCTAAAAACATACTTTGGATCATCATAAAGACGAAATTGAATGCTGTTGTATGCTGTATCATTGTTTAGATTTTCTTCTGGAAATAATGAGTCAAATCCAATGTTAATGAGATCTTCAATGTTTTTGATCCGAATTTTTTGTGGTGGAGAATTTACTTCTGTTGAACATATATTAAAATATTTATATAGATATTTGCACTGATTAACCCATTTTGGAAAGAAACGGCAAGTTAAAAACAAAAATAACCTGTAACTTCAGCAGCCAATACAATTCCAATTTGTAAAAATGTTAATACTCCAATTATTCTACAAAATTTAAGCATGTTGATTCTGTTTGAATTTAGTCTGTTTCAAGATTAAATTGAGCAACTTGTATGTAATATGTACAGCGTTTGCTTTTAGACTGACTATTTTGGTTACTATTACATGCGTTCGCAGAATTTCCTCAAAACTTTAACCATTTATTTGACGATTTCATGAGAATAAGAGAAAGTGTAAAAATGTAAAGATTTTACAATCAGTGCAGCATAACTTAAGATATATAGCCACTGGTTAGTACATACATAATTGTATACTTTCAAATGTTTAAAATAAGAGTTGTGCATATATACGATGTGAACATAGCAATTCGTCAAATCTTGCAAATAATAATTTAGGCGTTAAAATAAAGTTAGTTGTTTACTAGCCGTTGCTGATTGTATGTATGCTACCAACAGTTCAATTTGGGTTTCAACAATCTGCGAAATTTAGTTTTCTGTCATACATATATACTTACATACGTAATCCCCAAAATGTAATCCCAGACATGAGCTTGTACATTTTAATCCTTTGCATGTTGACAATTTCTGTTTTGACAATGCTTTTATTTAGTTTAATTCTATTTATCTAGGTTTCAAAGATTTGTATTAAATGTATTTCTACAATTATTTCAATATTGTCCAGATAAGTTATTTGTCAACATTATTATCAAAACCCGCAAAATTTTTGTAATGTAAAAGATAAACATATTAAAACATACTTAATTTTTTGTCTTTCTTATGACCTTTGAAAATAATTTGTTCCATTTTCTGTATATTCTTTGAGTTTCTTTTACTGTATCTCCTAAACATATCAAAGATCAATAAATTAAGCTGAGATATCATGTTTATAAACATAAATATTATTTAACCTGTTGGATGTGTGGGAAACCGCTTCACTGAAAGAGTAAACGGAATTTCTATGTTTTGCAAAACGTATTTTCTAAATCGATTGTAACTAAAAGGCTCCTTAGAATGAAGCGATGCATTTAAAAAACTGAAAAAAGTTATCCATCGTGGTTTGTAATACATTTCAATGGTTCCTGTAAAGTAAAAGATTTGCATTTTGATTTTATGGGCCAAAATTGGGATTTACCAGCCCATTGCTTTGCTGCATAATCGGATATTTGGCCACTGGGGCCCCATAGTGTTAGTTGATTCAAGGCATTGTATCTCAAAAGCCCTCTTTCCTAAACAAAAAATAGAGTCTAAACATTAGACAACATATAGGATACCAACACGCGTCCTATATTCCAGTAAACCAACCAAATGTTGTCTACTTTCTCTCACGATAACAACAGATTGCTCACGTTTCTTACCTCTTCACTTTCTCCCCAGCTCTCAGCGTCTTTTACCCAATTCCCTAAAAGAAAGTTGACATTGGTTTGCAAAACAGCTTCCAAATCATCCAAAATCTCCAAAAGATCTTTCGAATATAATCTAGATAAAAACAGGTTTATACTTATTTGTTGGTTGTTTCAGAGACTTACTCAAACATTTCAACGTTTTTCTTTTTGTAGCTACGCACAAGTCTTTTATACAACTGAGAAAACAGTATTTGGAGAAACTGTCTACTAAAATCAACCAAATCATGTTTAAACAATTCTGAGGAGTTAAAACTTTCTGTAGCATTTGGACTATTTAGAGCTTGGAGAAGCAAGCTCAGCACCGTTTTTGGGTCTTCTGGATTATACCACAACTATGTATATCAGATTGAAAACGACACAAATATGGATTGGCCATTGTAAAATTAAATGTGCTTACAGGTTCAGTTAGTTTTAAAGATGGCCTTTTAATAAATACAGATCTTCCATGATTAGTTATATTGGCAGGAGCATTATAGATTCCATTCTATCGAGCGAAATTTGTGATATGATATTTTAAAAAGCTATTTGATTATTTCCAACCTTCAAAACATTCCATGCTTCCACTAAGTAACTATTGTTAACTCCATACCTTAGGCGACTATATTCTAAAAACCTGCAACAAAATTACTTTTAGGATATTCAATTTTTTAAAGTTTATGACTAACCAATCTTTAAGATACAGCTTGTCAGGCTGTATGCTCATTTCGTACAAAATTTCAAATATCACTGAATTCTGATTGATGCCTTCTGGACAACTTCCTATTCCAATGAACTTGTCAGAACTCACCCTTCGAGTTGTTGATATTCCCTTGAGAAAATGGTTGAATGAAATTAAATTACTTCGAAATTTTAAAAAAAATGTCCGTACATTATTTACTAAGTCAATAGCCCCGTACGAATTCATTGTTCCTCCAAAATTTTGAAGCATACAAAATATAAAACTATGGCCGTAAAAATTATCATACTTGTCATACAAAGGTTTTCGTTCAGCCTCCAAGTCTAAAATTAATGCTTTTCCCTGAAATCGACAAATAAATAAATACCATATAATGTAGTGGTAGAATATAATATTTTTTATCATTGTCACATGTTCTATTCCACTAAGGTAAGCCTCTACCAAGGGTGGTGACCAAAAAGGAGACTGAAACACCCACGACTGCATCAACCTATTTTTTTTATTAAAATCAAAGTATCCAGATTGGCAAAAGACTTGATGAAAACGTGTTATTAGTACCAAACTGCTTTTTGATCACCAGCAGACATTGACTCGTAGGTTGCTTGAGCTGCAGCTTTCAAAAATATTTCCGGCTTTTCTTTTGGAGGATCATTTTCATTAAATGCATCACAATTATAAACGTGATTAGTTCCAACTTCATTGATAAGCTTAAAAATTAAATAAGTTAATAAAGAATTTGTAACTTTGTAATATAAATACTTTGTTAATAAACAGTTTCCCAATTTTTTTGAAAAGGGGATCTGTAGGTTGCAACATAAAAGTTGAATACGATTTATTGAAATGATTCCACGATGAATGTTCAATTAAAGAGGCATTCGGAAATATTTTTGTTATGGTTTGAGGAACGTATCCAGAAAAACAAGGCAAAATTGGTAGCATTCCAAAATTTCTCATTCGTCTAAGTATTTTATGAAGAAGGATCAACTTATTTTGTAGAAAAGATGAAGAAATTGGACCTGCCCATTTTCCAATATTTCCCATTCTCCACCTATTTTTAAAAAAAAATCTTGGCCAGTTCAATTTTTTTTCAAAAAAGACTTTCTATTTAAAAAAATTATAGTTTCATTATTTATTTAAATGTTTACCAAGCTAGAAATGCTGGGCCTGCTATGTAATCAGTAAGAATTTCTTCTTCTGTAAGTCCCAAATCGATAAGAACTCGCTTCCATATATCTTCTTGACCGGTAAACGCTAAGGGCAAATTAATCCCATGCAGAGCCATCCAATCAATTTCTTTTTCCCATCGATCCCAATTCCACCAAACAAAAGAATAACTTTCCGTACAAACATTTTGGTAATATCTGAATCTATGTATTCCAGAAAACAATGATTATGTCTATATACTTATCAAGATTAACTGATCAGCTGCAATACCTATCTAAAATGGTTTTTTGATATGTCACCAATGGAAGTGGGCTCGGGATGCTTAATTGTTTGCCTTCCCAAACAATCAAACATGAACAATGATATTTCAAATAATCATTTACTCCATACATAGCGGAAATACCAGTAGTCCCAGTTATAGTTACTAGTCCTTGGTCATTGTAAGAAACCTACAAATATATGCACATTTTCATTTCTTTGAAACATGTAATGCCGAATAAAATTCACCAAAAAGGCGTCTCTAAATTCAGAGTTTGTTAGTGATGGATCAACTTTTATGACAATTTCAGAACTCCTTTCTTTCAGAATCCTAACCAACGCTTGTTGAGCCGTCTGTTCCTGAACTTCCGGAGAAATATGACTGCGAAGATATTTCAAATCTGCAAGAACAATGTAACTCTTGTTATGATGCATTTATGTTGCAAATATCAATATTAAAGGACAAAAATGTAATTACTTCCAAGTTCATCCCCGTCAATAAAATTGACATATTGATTGTTGTGGGGAGTTAACTGACTGGTTAAATATCCGTCTACTATACAAGCTATTGTCAGCATAAATAGAATTCCCTTAATGTTGTGCATGGTAAAACAATTGAAACCAAATAAATGTGTTTTATATGATAGTCTACTACTCGGCTGAGTTTTTCAATTATAATGCATTTTATTTTATACGCTTTAATTGATAAATGAAAGACGTCTTATATATCTGTAAGTATGTACATTTGTGCCTTCTTATATCTCTAAATATTCTACACATGTGATGCAATAGATTTTGTGTAACATTTTAAGTTGGTTAAATATATTAAATATCCAGATAATAAACCATAATAGATGCAGTACCATTGACCACTAAACTACATATTTAGATAACATGTGTCTTTTAAAACTTTAAAAGTGCGACGAATAAATAAATATATGATGATAAAATTTAATTATATTCTATTTAAATATTTTTAACGTAATAAAAGAAAGTCAAGAATGGTGATTTAATTAGCTGTAATGAATATCTAATGTGGATTTCTATTAAATCATCGAATGGATGGAGGTGGAATTTTTATTGTAGTTGGTGGAATTTTCAGGCCTTCTTCTCCTTCGTCACTACCAAAAATGTCATGAATAAATTCTGGAACTGAATCATCATCCGATTTGAAGAATCCTGGGATCGAAAGTTCAACCTAATTTAAGATTTATTCAGATTATATTATTTAACGTATTGCTTTCACTAAAATAACATGCCTCTTTTTTAGGAAGTCCTCCGACTTTGTCCTGAAGCCAATACGTGTCCATTGAACCTTTCCCCTACAATAAGAGAATAGTTTCATAATTTGCTTGAAATTATGCATGTATAAATAACACAATTTACCTTGATATCTAAACTCCCCCTTGGTATAGCTATGTAGCCACCGAGTTCATTCAAAAGAATATTAGTACTGTCCGTTATATGGATTTTCATCGCTTGTGAAATATTTTATCAATTTATTAACATCCTTACATATAAAAATATCTTATATTTCTTTATTTTACCTTCTCCGTGACTTTCCATTCTCGATGCGACGTTGATCGAATCGCCAAACAGACAATAGCGTGGCATTTTTGTCCCAACGACACCTTGATTTTATTATCCGATTAAATAATTGGAATACGGATTTCGATGCTACAAACTAACCTGCAGA
>JAQIXN010000264.1:0-49088 GCA_034698145.1 Proisotoma minuta
AAAGTGGTCCGTGACAGACGGACAGACGGACAGACATGACCAGAGCAATAGCTCTCCAGGTATGGCGAGCTAATAATCAAAAACATTCCCTTGTCCCCTGCTCGTTAAATTTCCATTTTTTTTTTGACCCAGTGACCTGGAACTTGAAAATTAGGATCATTAAGCTCATATTCAAGTTCAAATGTCACGCTTTTAATAAGTCAATCTCGAGTGACACACAGTTGCTTCTTCACTTACTTTTTTTAACTTTCTTTAAATATTTTATCTTGATTCAAATTACAGTGCACTTGACACAGAATCCGAGAAAATCGTTCAGGAAACGCTGGACGCTGTTTCCAAAGGTCGCACCGTGATTGTGATTGCTCACCGACTATCAACGGTACAAAACGCTGATTTAATAGCAGTTGTAGCAGATGGACGTGTTGCAGAGGTAAATAAAAATTAGTAGTTTTGCCTTATAAGGTTATTTGGCGACCTGAAACTTGAATACTGACTCCTGCTATGAGGCACTACATACGGTCAAATTACAAGAAGTAGGTAGCGGCAGCGCACTGTTCTTGGTCCTGAATATACGGCGGTTAAAAATGTAGCGGAGCTACATTACATGCATTATTAGTCCGCCTGTCTATAGATAACATATTCGAGTTTTGATGAAATTTGTAAAAATTGGATGAAATTTTGTAAACATAATATACCGCATGTTACTTGGGTCAACATGAAGGTCGATATTAAAAATGGACATTTAATAGATTTTTTTTATATTTCAGCTGGGCACCCACATGCAGCTAATTAGCTCACAAGGACTATATTACAATTTAGTGATGCAACAAGAATTTAAAGAAAAGACAGAGAAAAGTTAACGAACCAGAGCTATAGTTTTATTTATTTAGAATACTTAATAGTTGTTTTTAAATTTAAATCCCCTGTGAGAAAATTTAATAAATGCCCCAGGCTTATTTTTTGAAAGTTTTCTGGTAAAATTTCAATTATTAGCTCGCCATACCTGGAGAGCTTATGCTTTTGCCCCAGCCGTCCGTCCGTCACGGACCGCTTTGCCATATCTACCTACCTACGCTTTATATGTCTTTGAATGTCATCTTCTTTTACATCTGCGGGAAAATATCAAATCTAAATGTAAGCATTAATGGCTATATAATTAAAATAGTTTTGATTTCAATTTACCAAGATGGATTTTAAATTGGTGACTGAGTTTGAAGAGCAAAAAAAATTTAAGCAGAGCAACGTTTTCGGCGAATTTGTCATCTTTGGGAATTTGGGACTTGTTGATTGTTTTTTAAACAAAAACCAAACACATGCTATGTTAATTTCTATCAGTTAATTAGTTTTGCTAAATGTCTTGAACTTAAAACAGCCGTTGTCAATTGTTAATATTTCATGTACGTTTTGCCTAGAGAAAGCAGATGATTCATGACTATAATATACTTAGTACAGAAAGTCATATATACTTTAGTAATGTGGCTTTCTCCAACGAGTTGTATAAAGAAAACTGGCTTTCAGCCTTTCTCTCATCCGAAATGCCTGAAAACTTTGATGAAATTAGACTTGAGTAAAATCTACTCAATTTACTAAGCATGAAATTTCAAGAATTCTTAAGATACACGTTTAATTTGTATTTTCGTGTTATCGGGTTTCTCAGTCCGAATTTATTTATTTAAAATATTTTATACAATAATTTTACAATAAGTTTTTTCTTAAAATGAACTGTTATTATATTTTTTTCTGTTATATGAAAATGTTTTAATATTTTAATATTTGTTGTTTGTTATTTTAATATTAAGTACTTAACAATAAAATTTAATACGAATTTCCATCATTAGCCAGCTTTTTTATAAGTTCATTCAAATTTTCCCTCATTTCTGCAGCTTCTTTGGGACCCGCAGTTGGAACTTTGGCATCTAAAAGTGACACTTTCGAATTTGAATCTCCCAAACAATATTCCGAAATAAGATTTGCATTTGCCAAAACGTGGCATCCGCAATCGTAACTGTTTTCTTGGCATTTGCAATTTTTAGAATTTACAAACTCCGCGTTGGATGTGAAAGGAGAGAGCTTTTTTGCAATAATTTTTCCATCTGTGGAATTTTCCCCGCCTAATGAGTCGAAGTGGATGAAACTGTTGTCGATCTGAGGGAAGTTTGAATTTAAATTGACTTTAAAATTTATGAATTTGAAATATAGGAAGAAAAACGGACAATGTTTTGATATTATAATTTGGAAGTGATTTATTAATAGTACTCTTTTGAGTTAAGGTCGAGTGAGAGGACCTTGCTTGATATACCACGCTTTAGGCCGTTAGGTCAAAACATTCAATGTTATCGAAGAAACGGAGAGGCAGATTCTGTCTGACAGATATCGCATATTCACAGATAAGGTATAAAAAGTTATTATTATTATAGATACCTTTGAATAAATCAAAAGTGACCAGTGGCTTCCTCCCGAATGTCGTTCTAAGTCTGTGGAGTCATTGACAGCAAACAAAATCCTTTTCCCATTCTCGATCCCCTCCACTATCTGCATTAAACGGAACAATTGCTAAATTAGAAAGCATTTCTAAAAAGAAACTTTTTAACAATTTTGCATAATTTTCTAAATGTTCATACTTATTTTTGAGAAAAGAACCTCGGATTTTAAACAAAAACATTTTTTTAAAAATATTCTATTGTTTCAAAACGGCATCGAAATAAGAATTAATTACTTATTTAATCACCCCCTTTGTACTATAATTATATATTAATGTTTACGCACCTGGGGTAAATAAGCTGAGATTTCTTCTGCTGAATGCAAATTAAGTTTTAGTAGCTGAGTGACTTCAGGCGTCACGAAAAGGACTTCCGACTTCTGGTTTTGGAGATACTGAAAATAGAAGCTGATGAGTGTATCGTTTAGCCACTGTTTTGTTGTCAGCAGCCGAACGTCGCTTTTCCGAACAATGCAGTCGCCATAGCTAAGAACTTTTTCAGATGACATGGTCAACGGCTGTAAGATATGATGAAGCCTTTGGCGGTGGGTTTTGGAGAAGATGATATGGATGGGAAAATTGGGAAACAGTCCTATCAAATTATTAGCTCCCCTGTCCTATTGCTCTGGCCTCGCGCTTATGTCTCTCTATCCCTTATGGACCATAAATTATTGTCTCCATACCAATATTATGTAAGATTTATAGCGAGGGTCAAAATTCTTTGTTGTATGAAAGTTTAACCCACTGGGTTTATAGATTTTTTTATTCCAGGTTCATATTATTCAATACTGATCACTGGTTTACTAATTTGTTGGTTAGTAGTAAGTAATAAGAGAGTAGGCCTGAAATCAGTACGCAAAAAAATTAAAGAACCTCTTTGTGTTTTTGGCCAACTCTGTAAATAAACCTTAGCCAAAAAATTCTATAAGTAGAGCTCAAACATTTTCATTTCATGGGATCAAAACCATAATTTTAAAAGTGGTTTGGTTTCTATAGCAGGGTGATTGGCTCAATAGTTGTTTAGAGGTAAAAAGTAGATATTCGCACACTCAATTGTTTAGTCCATAAGAGTTTGTATGGAAGGGAAAGTTATAATAGTTTTTATCCCACGAGTTGTAAACAACGGGTTAAGAATAGTCGTAAATAGGTTAAAAGTTTTAACTCTGAACTTAGAAATTGGATGCCGGGCTATTTCAAAGGTAATATTGTTATATTTTGCTAATCCCTTTTCATCATCCCCTTCAAAGTTCATCTCTTTGCAAATTTGAGAAATATATTGTTTTAGTTTTGGAGAACTTTTGAGGTTAGACTTTTAGCAATTTGTTGATTATGATAGGGATAAGATTAAGATTCCCAACTCTTTCTTTTGTTGGCCATTTACTTGTTACTTTGTTCTTTGTAACAAGTTATCTCTCACCCACACTCAACTTTCATCCACTTTCTCCACATTCTTTTTCCACCTAGACCCAGATCGAGATCCACAAAAGTTGAATCTCACATTCAACATTCCACCTCCGACTTGCGAGCAGCCCAAACTCTTCTCCTCCAACGTCCGTTGACCAGCTTTGGCTGAAAGTTAAGTGGGCTCACAGAAATTACAATTTCAAATTTTCAAGTTGAGAATTATTCGTAAACATATAAACTCAAACAACTTAACTTGAGAGAAAATAAATAGCCAATTCAAGTCAGAAACAGACAATATAAGGAAGATTTGGTGAAACCATTGTCTTGTTGAAAAATTGGATAAAAGTTTAAATTTTGAGAAAAATCTCAGAAACGTACAAATTGCAAAAATGTTTTCCTCATCCTACATCTTTCTCATATTAATTACAGGTAAATAAATATTTTAAACATTTACAGTAATTAGGCATAGTCAATTTCCCTTTTGTAAACGTATCTTTTCCTCTCCAGCATTGAAAGAAGAAAAGATTATTTGCTTCTTGAAATCCATTCCAATTTAATTTAGCCCACCTTTCTCTCGAGTCTCTGCTAGCCAAAATTATTTGAGAGATTCAGGAAAAGCCAATATTTGATGAGGAATTACACACACAATCTCAATCCCATCCAGTGTCAAATCATTCTTCTCCAATGTTTACTTTGCCCTCATCTCTCTGTATTTCACTCACTCCGAGGGAATCAGGCGAAAATCCCTTAAAATAAATTTTGTATCCAATTTATTCAAGGCTCAAGTTCATAATGGTGATGAAAGGTGAAAGCAAATTTTGGCCCACGCTTTGTTTCCACTAACAAATCCAATGAAAAGAGTAAATATATGCGTTAAACAACTTATATGCTCTGCATTTTGCTTTCCAAAATTACCCAGAAAATTTAACACTAATCAATTAATGTCTGTTTTGTTCACATACATTTTATTCAAGAGAAAGTCTATTGGGATTTGTACATTCTGAAGTGGGCCATTTTTTTATTGCATTAGCTTAGCTTAGCGAGTTATTTTGCGTCATCTATTTTTTCAATTTGTTCCCTGACACATAAAGTATAATATTGCATTAACTTTTACTGCTGGAAATAAAGAAGGTGGTCAGCAGCCGGGAGGAATTTAGGAAGAATTCTACGTGGAATCAAGTAATGAGCTCAGCTCTGGCCTCCGGTGTCAGACCAAAAGATATTTTATGGGCTCGGGATTTGGCTTTGCCACTGGACTCTCCTACTACTTTCTCTTCCCCAGAAATCAAAAGAGAAAAAGGGAATTTATATAAAATGAAAAATTAAACAAAAAATCCGCTCAAAAAAGAACAAATATTGACATCACTTTCATTTATACACTAGTTTCTAGCTGAGGGACAGCTTTTATATTTCACTTTCTTCTTTGTACAGCAAATTGACACTTGGACTTGACAAGTGCACCTGTTTCCAGCACTAGTCAAAAGTTGTACAATTGAACAAGTTTAGAAAAAAAAAACTTTAGAGTTCTTTACAACATTTTTGAAAAGGTGAAATATTTATGCAACTGCTTTCCCTTTTTGCTGAGCTGCGCAAAATAGAGAAAGCCATTACGTATTAACGATACGGTTTGTTAATAGCCAATTACTACTAGATGTTATAGCGAAAGATTTAAATGGGAAAGTTTAGTCCATGATCGGAATCTAAATGATGATGAGAATTGAGCCAAAAGTGCTTTTACAACTTTGAAGAATTTATTCAGAAAGTAGGCCAAAAGTTTACTGAGAATATTCTTGGATAGAAAATATTAAAATTCAATAAATTTAATGGTAATGCAACAAGTAGGCATCTTGTAATCGCATCGGTCTATTTCCCTCAGAAAGGGGTTTAAAATTAGGACGCAGAAGGTAATAAATTGCTACCGTTTAGATGTTGCAAATTGGGTTAGAAATAATTGAGAGAAGTTTATCCTCTTGGGAAATGTGTGATTTGGAAAGTGGAAAATCATCAAACAAACAATGCAAAGCAGGGATTCCAACACTCAACAAAACTATATACATTACCTCTGACCTTTGTGCTCATCACAGTAAATTATTTATGAATCTGGAAGTCTGCTCTAGCTATCCTTTGCTCTGTTTTAGCAGAATAAACAGAATAATTTCTAAACATTTAGTTGCATTCTAAAATTTACAGTGATTTTTGGTCTATCCCTAATTAGCTATATAGCATCTCTATATTTACAGATATTTTCTTTCTACTGTAGTAAATTGCTTTATGTAAATGTCTGTAAATTATTTTGGTTTCACAAGATACGAGGTGTACCAAAATAATTAAAACGAGGTATGCTCAAATTACAGGAAACTCTTTCTCTCTCTACTTTCTGACGGAATCTGCAGATTTATTAAAACCGCTAGGAACTATTTGGCTGGAGAATTCCATTCCATTGCACCTAAGCTTTCACATTTATTTTTCGGATCAATGACAAATGAAAATAATATGCAACATATGTCTCCAGCCCTTCTTTCCCTCCTTCCCAATGTTTCTCCAATGTAATAAATCCTTTCTCCAGCAAAATAAATATTCCGCAGAGCCCTCCATTTATATTTCTATTTTCTCAGCAACAAAATAAACCACAGTGGCCACCAACATGATTTATTTATTTAGAGGGGAAAATTTGTTTTTGGTCTCTTGTAATTTTGACTGAGATTGGACATGACCCTGCATATGTAAATAAGATGAGACTAAGTTATTTAAATTATTTACAGCTTGTTTTTAGATGTAGAAAATTGTCAAGATGCAGAACATTTATGTAGAAAGCAGTAATTGTCTTGTTTTATTGGAATGATGAAGAGACAAAAGTTGAAGTACATTGACAAAGAAATGCATTATCGGTGATTCTTATTGGAGCATTCCATAATTTTTTTACCATGTATTTATGCAGATATTGTGACAAGTTTCTATTATAGGAAGCCAAGGCTAACAATGTCAAATTTATGCCCGACGCTGTCATCGCAGAAATTCTGCCCACGAATAAACCAGAATTTTAATCAATTTTATATTATTACAGGCTTTGTTCAAAAATTCCATAAGTGTGTGGCTTACAAGGCATTGAGCAGAAATTGTTATTGTTTCCCATGAAGAAAAGAAAGTGAATGAAAAATATGAAAAAATTCGTATAATGGAATAAAAGGGGTTGCTCTCATTCAACTCTCCCTTCTTATACATTTTGAGCCAACCTGTGCGGTAGTAGAACGAAGCGCAATATATCAATCCCTTTCACCGTAATGTATGCAATTGCAAAGCTTATTTCCGGGATAATGATTTCCTCCCCCGCTCTATTCAGAGATAGCTTTCCAAAATGATTTGTCTTATTGGATTGCAGGTCTTGATGGTCTGCGAGACGTTAAAATCGAGGGACCCAGCCACGTCCGAATAAACGAGGACGTCCTTCTCCGCTGCAACTACAAATTGGAGAACGAGAGCATTTACGTGGTCAAGTGGTATCGAGGAGGGGACGAGTTTTATCGCTTCCTCCCAAAAGAAGTGCCACCCAAAAGATTTTTCCCCAGTGCCGGACTTTTATTTGATGCAAGTGAAAGTTATAATATTTCTATATGCTCAGCTATTTATAATTATTAGAGATGACTCAATTTAATTGCTTATATCAAACTTCGTTCATGGACGTATCTTGTTTATTCAGTCTAATTAAAAGAAAGATCTCCTCTCCTAATTTAAAAAAAAAGATAAACATCCTTTGTTAGTATTTACTTTCTCTTAAGAGCCATTTATATATACTTCTCAAGTTTTTTGTTGGAAAGTTGTTGAGTTGGAGAAAGCTTAGAGTTGAGATATAAACTTACATTAGTAACCTACACTCCAAAACAACTCCCAAAGAATGAAGTTGACTAAGACAAATGAGTCATTGAATTGTTTTGTGGATTGGGTAATTAATCTGTAAAACTTGGAGAGAGAAAAGGAAACAAGCTGCAAGTTTAATGCTCTCCTTTGTCCATCCTAATTTTCTTGTGGCTAAATTAAAGCTGGCACAAATGTTTAATACTTAATTTGGTTTTAATTACAGGAGAGATATTGCAACGAGCACGAAATATTTTTGAAGAATGTTAGTCTTGAGACTTCGGGCTTATTCAAATGCGCCATTTCAGCAGAAATCACGTTTCAAACGTTTGTCGCCTCATTGAAACTTTTGGTTATTGGTGAGTCTTTATTGTTAGCCAGAAATAACGAATAAACGTTTGCAACTGTTCCCTTCTTTTTAGTCCGAAAATCAGTTGAAGTCGAGTTCCTTTGATCTAAGATTGAGGTCAACTTTGTTCCCCAATCTTTTTAGTCACGAGACATGCTCTCATACTTGAGAACAATAGTTGCAAAGATCCCTTTCTCTCTGTTGAAAACTTTCCAAGACTTGCAAAAGAGATCTATTATGTTTCAAGAGATTTTCCGTGTCGTAATACTTTTATTGTTTCAGCAATTGAGGACATTCCACCAACAATTGACGTGGAGCAGTTCAATTATTATACGGGTGAAACGGTGAAGGCTAATTGCTCGGTGGGAAAAGTTTCGACGCCAGTTGATTTTACATGGTTCATCAATGGGAAGGGGGTATTTTATATTTATTCATTACAAAATCAGGAGAAAAAATCCTTCTCGATAAAAACATTTCCCCAAAAATAAATATCTATAAAAGGAAGAGCTTTCCAAAGTTTGTTTTTCTTTTTTCAAGACGAATTCCCAAAGGAATATTTATGTATAGAAATATTCCCCAAAGAACTCGTTGAATTCACATTTAATGAAGCCTGCTTTCACTCACATTTCCTGTCTCCGAATGGAAAAGAATTGTTGATTATGATGATGGACAGAAACGCTTCAGTGAAAGCTGCAAGTGATTATAATGGAAACGTTTTGGATCCTTTTAAGAAAAGCTCTCTTTGTTTTTGTTGATTCTATGTAATCCCGAGTCTTTCTTTCTCCTTGGAATTTGTGCAGCTCTAATCTTAAATCTTTTCCTAGTGGCCGCTGCATAATCTTTAGAAAGTTATGAGTGCACTTTCTTGTTCCATAAAACTATCAGAGCCAGAGGTTTAATCGCATTAAAATAATCGCAATAAATTTCCAGGTGCCCAAATCAATGTCAAAGACAATATCCATGGCGGATGGCCCCTTCTCAAAATACGTTTCCCTTCTCTCCTTTGAAATGGGGACCAATGGCGAGGTCGTAAAAGGGTCATTAAATGGAGATGACACGAGGCTGAAATGCAAAGCAGAGCTGTTGGACCTTTATTCTGGGACTAGTGGCGAAATTGTGATTCAAACGATGCAACCGAGATATTCCCCTAGCAACCAGGACACGCAGAGACACTACACTCAGTCAGTCAGTCCAGGTTAAGCACTTTCTTTATCGCTCTAATTAGTTAGCATTCGGAGAGGCCAAATGGATGAAACTTAGATGGAAATAAATGATCTTTTCTCATTGGAGTTAATTTTAACTAATTAGAAAGTTCTAAATAATTCACCAAATGTTTGACAATAAACAACGAAATAATTGCATCATTGCTCTTCGTTTTGTTCAGAAAAAGTTAATACTTAAAGTTTCTTGGCCAATTTGATGATTTTTTTTTCTTCGCAAGCAGCCTAAGTCAAAAGTCTCCCAACATACAACATAATAAATAATAGTGCTGTTTATTTCAGGTGTCAGTCGCTCATCCATATTTTGCTGGAGAAAGTTGATGTTGCTCGTGGCCTGTTGGATTACAAAACTTCAGACCTGCCAACATTGCTAACTGCCACCGCGTCAATCATTCGCGTTGCTGGCAGAGATATCAGTTCAACTTCCGTATTACAGCTATTTCAAAATGATGTCGTTGGAACTCACTGAAGGGTTGTGAGATGAAAGTTCAACCCTAATTTTGTTTTACGAATCTAGTATTAAAGTTACACCTTGCACCTATAAAAAGTAATTTTCATCCAATTTTGTACATTCAATTTAACATTTATCACGCAGAAAGTAACATGTTTGTTTTTGTTTTAGACACGTATGATATTGATAAATTAAAATTTTGGTTGCTTTCTCCGCTTTATATATATATATATATATATATATGTATATATATTGGGTTGTACCTCTGTGAATAAAAGTATATCATAATAACCCCTCATTATTGCAAATAATAGCCAATAATCCTCGACAGAAAGATAAAGTAAAAATAATGCCAATAAATCAGGAAAAAGTTTCTCCGAATGACGGAATAATGCGCGCATCAATGCTAATTCAAGATTCACTTTTTCTCCACAGGCTTTTTATTTCACTTCAACCTCAGCAAGAGAAAGCAAGACTTTTGCAGTTTTCTCTATTTAATTACGACATTCTTCTAATAGCCCAAACTTTCCAATGCGCAATTTTAAATAAAAAAAAAATAACAAAACTATTTCTATCTTATTTTATAACATTCTTTAAGAATGTGTAGGAATTTGGTATTCAAAAGTTTCAATTCCTAATAACAATCCTTTCGAAAGTTATGTCGTTGGCTGTGTAATAATATTATGTATCCCAAAATCCCAACTCCCACCATTCTGCTTAATAATCTTTCACTCTCCCTTTATCTCATCTGTTCCAACGAAGAATCAATCCACGATTTTCTCAATCATCTCAATAACTAAATGGTCAATTAATTATCTAGATATATGTATGTAAAACTTTTACAGAAGAGCAATTATCATTCATAATTTATCAAGTACTAATGGTATGTATTTTTTGAGAAAGGATAAGTATAATTTACACCTCGAATTTTCCAAAATGGAATTAAGCCAATGAAACACAATTTTATTCCTGAAGAACAGTAAATTTCAACCCAGTTTCGTGTCGTGTCTTCATCCTTTCCTCGGAACTATATATTAGGGATTCAGGAAAAATACACGGAAAGGCAAATATTTGATGAGGAATTACACACACATTGCAATCTCAACCTCATCCATCGTCAAACGATTCTTTCTAATGTTATTTTATCCAAGACCATATCATTTACACTCATTCTGCAGGAACCAGCCGAAAATCCCTTCAAATGTTAACTAAACTCTATCAAATTCGACGGATAATGGTGATGAAGGGTGAAAGCAAATTGTGTTCCCAATAACAACGAGTAAATATGGAGGATGTATTGTTTTACTTTCACCCTGAAACTTTTCACTCTCAAAGCTTCAACTCTTTACTTGCATTTGTCTCTAATCTCTTCTCTCTGTAATTTGATTTCAAAATTTTCCATGAATCCTCTGATGTCCATTCTGTTGATGAAAATTTTAGAAATTTGTTGCAATTTGAATACTTGATTTGCTCATTTATTTAGAAGTTGGCTACAATATTTCCCCTTTTTGTTACTTTTACTATGAAGCACCATATTTGTTACGGTGAAGCACCATATTGTTTATATTCTGTTCGTCAGTCCGTCTGGTTGGCGATTACTCTCAAACCCTTTGACCTCACAATCTTTAACTTGGGAAACATCTTCCTGGGGCCCCATCTCAGGTCAAGTTCAAAGATTGACCTTGTAGATCATGACCTTAGAGGTCAAAGGTCGCAGTGCTCCTAAAACCCTGCTCAATGGTAGCATGGGAGAAATGCGATATCTTTCGAAAGTCTCAACACATGGATCTAAATGATGCAATTACATGTTTGACTTTGTCGCAACCTAGGGAAGTGGTAATTATGTGGGGAATTGATCAACACGGTGTTGACAATACCTATGATTTGTTTCATACCACCGATGTGGGTGTGGTCGCCTGAACTGGACATTTTGAAATTTGCCAAAGAAATCGTAAAATCTAATTTATAAATATTTGTTTCACGTCATATAAATAAACTAAACTGTTTTTTACTGAATTACTTTAGTAAAAACGCAATTGTATAGAAAAAGTCATTAAAGATGGTAAGTATTAACGATATGGCTTGCTAATAGCCAATTAAATATTACATGCTATATAGAACGTAAAATGTAAAGGGGAAAGTTTAGTCCAAGATCTGAATCTAAATGATGACGAGAATTGAGCCAAAAGTGCTTCCAGGATCTGCAACAGAAACTGGGGCAAAAGTTTTTACTCAAAATTCACTTGGAATGTTTTCCGAGAATAGAGAAAGTATTCAAATTCAATTCATAAATTTAATGGTAATGCAACAAGTAAAACTTTTGCTATTGTAATTGTAATTGCATCGACCTATTTTTCTCAGAAGTGGTTTTAAATTATCATGTGGAAGATCTAGCTTTTCTTCTTTGAAAATTTGGATACACAAAAACATTCTGTGATCTTTTTGGAATTTTGAAAATCGGTAAACAAAACTAAACTCAAAAGACGATGCAAAGTAATGACTACACTAACTCTGAATTTTGGCCTGCATGTTTATCGTCAAAAACTATTTTGCGCTTACAAGTCTAATTTGCTATAGAACGTTGCATATTTGAGTTAAAATCATCTAAGAACTGCTTTCAAGGAAATGTATTTTAGTAGAGTAAATATTGGGAATAATTTCTAGACGTTTGTAGTTTAAACATTGGCTAACAACCATAGTTTAATGATTAAATACACTATAACAATTAAATAACCGACGCCCTACGGTTAGCAAAATGTGAAACTCTTAATGGAACTCAATGCTTTCACCAGTAATTAAGTGCGCACTCATTTGCACGCTGATTTAATTTTATTCCATGGAAAATTGATTTTTATCGGAATCAGAATCTGGATTTTTTCTTATTTTCTATTACAAATTGTTATATTTTGTTGACCAACGTAAGCGATCAGTAAGCGAACATAATTTATTTAACTGTGTAATTAAAAATAAAACACTGTCCTATAAGTTTGCCCCAATTTAAAACAAGATAAATATCTTCTCATATTAACGTTTTTCTTTTGTGTTGGCATTTATTTCTTGTTAGTTAACAAGAGCCACTTTAAGCTGCTCTCAAGTTTTTTTGCTGGAAAGTTGGAGAAAGTGGAGCCTGAAGGAAAGTTGAGATATCTACTCACGATTAGTAAACACTGCGAAACAACTTTCTGCTGAGAAGAAATTCCTCCAAAGAATGAAGTTGAATAAGACAAATGAAACATTGAATTGTTCTGTGGATAATTCAATACTTGGAGGGAGTGAAAGGGAAACGGACACACATCTTTATCACTTTCTTTTGCCCACCACAATTTGGCTAAACTCTTTCTCATGACATTTCAACTTTGTTGCAAATGCAACGAATCTTGTAATATTTTATATGATTTTAAAGATTTTGAAAATCTGTAAAATACTTTAATGAGCATGAAACATTTCTGTCAATAATTTGGGATAAAGAAAGCAAAAACGAAAATGCAATTTCAGCAAAAAAAATGCTATAATCTCAAGATAACTCCTCCAGAAAACAATGTTGTTGATTCCTTTATCAACATTTTGTTGAAGAATCCACTTTGTGCCTCTGGGGTATTTTAATAAAGAACTCCTCATCAACTGGCATTTCTATTTTTTTTTTAAATTTCAATATTGATTGTTATTGCAACTTGAATGATTATAATTCCAATACTACTTTCATTTTACCATTTAATATCATTATTTTTATAAAACTATCAATTAGCTATTAAAATATGGTTGTGCAAACATTTTTGTTTTGATATTGACAAATTAAAATTTTAGCGACTTTCTCTGCTTTGGTTTCGAAATGGTTTGAATTTTATTTCCGCGATAGAATATACAAATAAATATGAATAATCTTCATTATTGTAAACACTCTTCAACAAACTCAAGAGAACAAGAAGTGAATAAAAAGGAATAGCAATAAATTAGAAAGGCTTTCAATAGTCATTAAATCCTCGCAATTTAATCATGCATCATCTAATTCAACATTCACTTTCTCTCAACTCCACAGATTTTCATTTCAGCCTCTGCAAGGGAAAGTGAGACTTTGATACTTTTCTCCAATGACAACATTCCTCTAATGGCCTCATCTTTCAAACACGTTCTGCATTTTTAACATTAAGGAGAACAATGTTATTTTAGTCTAAGATATTTTACAACTTTCTTCAAGATTTCGTAAGAATTTGGCATTGCCAAGTCTCAATTCCTAATTCCAAGCCTTTAGAAAGTTTTCGTAGTTTGCTGTGTCACAATATTTGCAACATCTCTCTTTCCTCTTTATCTTTAACGGATCAAGACAAATTATTCCACTCAGTGGACAAATCACATTTAAAAGAGACTCATTAAAATATGCTCCATCCATCAAATTATCCACTTTTGTATCGTTCAACGAGATATTTATTTGTCACGCATTTGAGGACATGCGGAACAGAGAACCCAAAAACTTTCCCTCCTCTTGGTTATTTATGTATACAACTTGGGTTAAGCAAAATGGGAGAGTTGTTTCAAAGGAAAATTTGTACTTGGATAAAACTTCAAAGTTTTTGAATGGAAAAGTGAAGTTCAGTTTACAAGCTTTGGGAACTCGGTGGATCGTGAATTTTTAACGAGAGGGAAAGAGACTATACTTGTAGTAATTCAAGACAAGAGGACATTTTGGGATCCTTTGAAAATGTTGCCGATTATTTAACCCAGTTATTAATCCAAATGTAGAATTAAAATTATTTATGTATCTTAATAAAATTGTCTCCATCAAGCTTTCTAATTCGATTAATTTGATTAATTTCTAATTTAAGAGTCTTAAGTTTTAGAAGTGGTTTTGAGTGACTTCTTAGAAATATTATTACCATATTTGAAAATCTATTAATTGGCAACGCAGACAAAATCTGAAATTAGAAAACTTTTCTTGTTGGAAACCAAATAAATAAATAATTTTGCTACTTTAACTAAGTTCTTAAGGCTGATGTTAATTTAGCGGTGAAATTGCTGTACTTGTAATATTCTAACTTTAGAATGTAATCAGAGAATCTCAATTTTCTCCTCCAGTTCACAAAATCCTATGTACTGTAAAATATCCAGGCTGATTTTGTACATCTTGTCGAAAAATATAGTTTTCTTGAGGCTGAGAGGGTGACAAAGTGCCTGGGACAAATAATTTTATAAAACGACAATGACAACTATCATCATTTCACGTCCATTAATTTAAACACCACAGCACTAAATGGAAAGTAGTCGATAGTGAAAGTAATCCTTTGATGTCATATTGCCGAGTATTGCTTTTAACCTTTCCAAATTGGAATATAAAGAGAACACGCTAATTCAATTTCCTCCTCCTGAAAACGTAGTATTAATTAACACTTTCAGAAGCAGACAATTCAATTTAACAAAGGTAGCCTAAAAGGAAAAAGTAAAGTTTAGTTTACTCTTATTTAAAGGAAATGAAGAGAAAGCAAAGTGACAAAAAATTATGAGAAGAGCAAACATTAATTTTCTTGCTCACTGAATGATTGCGGAAGCAGGATTTTTTCTTGGAAGAGAATGTTTTCCTTTTTCATTCACTATTTGTTTTGCTTTGTGTGGTTTTTGGTGTGTCGACTTTTCCATAACTCGAAGAGAAGGAAAATAAATTAGGAATCCCACGGGAAAAGCGTTTTCAATAGATGAATGGTCTGAACTGATGCAATATTTTTGGAAATTTATTTGATGAGGTCAAATCTATAGATATTTGGTATTGTCATTTTTTACCATGTATGGTTTATTTTTTTGCAATTTACCACGACCACTGACATGCTCAAAAAACAAAGTGGCATTTGTTAAACTACTTTCACCCCTCAAGTTGCAAAGGATCGCCATTCAAACGTTTATTTAATTTCCCTATATCTTGGCTATATCCCAGATCTCATTCCCAACAAAAGAAAGTCTGAGGGTAAAAGTTGGTTGACATCAAACGTCCATTTGGCTACCGTCAGTCCAATCAATCAGGGGACAATTGCCACACAAAGCAAAGGTTCTTTTCCCAATCTTTTTGAATTTGTGGAAATCCAAAAGGGAAAGTGCAAAGAGACTTGAATAAAATAAAAGTAGAGGCGTATTTACTTTCGCCAGAGTTGCTTTAGGGGAATTTGCTTTCTCCTTGAGCCTCTTTTGAGATGTTGGAAGGATATTGGATGAAAGGTGCTGATTTTATCTACAACAAATCAATACTGATGTGTAGCACGTATGTATAATAAAATGAGGGAATTTTACAACACAACCTAATTAGTGGTGTTTTTTAAACACGAGCCTTTAGGTGTCATTATCACTATTTCCTAATTGTAATGAGTTGGCCAAAATGAGGACGTTGACAAAGGTCTAAATCCTTGGGATCAACTACAAAGGCCACAGCCACGTCCCAAATTTACATTCTGTGAAATTTAAGCTAAATATTGAATATTCATTTATGAAAATTTCCTTGTTAAAATCTTGGATGCTAGTTGGCCCTTGTAACGTAACGGAGTCCTCTCCAAATCAAACAAAACTTGCCAATGCTTTCACAGCTCCTAATTACCATACATAAGCGTCCTTTTGTAGTAAATAAACACTCCACATTCGGAGATACTAAATAAATAGTAATAGCGTGTGACTTCATTGTCTCCCATGTATATAAATATAACGCTTAATTCGTGGAAGTGACAATGAACGCTTTCTTGTTTTTCTTTATTCTATTATTTCATTGTCTTGTGGAAATTCTTGAGAGAGACGACTGGAACTCGACAAAGTGGAAACGAAATGTCAACACTTATTAGTTGCATTATGTGAACGTTTTGCCAAGGCTGTCAGCAAGATAGCTTTTGAATATACATAATCTGAATTAAACGAATCTTTGCCCATGTGTCTAAAGGATACTGAAAACAATGTGTTTTATAAGAACACGCTACAAATAGGTTTTTTTATGTAAATATTTCGCCGTCCCTTTACCCCCTATGTGTCTTCATAGACAAAATGTTGCAGTGACTTTTATAAGATAACAAAAGCTTATAGAAAACAATTAGATCTTTGCAATTTCATCCACTAAGTAGACAATATTAAACTATCAGAGGAAATTCAAAAAAAGGATCAGTGCCCTTTCAATGATTCTGTGGACAGAAGAGTAAACGTGAGTTCTTCATGGTAAAAGGTCTTCTTCACGCTTAAATAAGCATGCAGTCACACTCCCAAAACCTGATGCTTTAAAGCGAGGTGTTTAGGGTTGTAGGCTTTTTGAGAAAATGCCTTATGTTTCAAAGCGGACAACTTTTCCAGTCTGTTGTTAGTTTATTACCAAGATGAAACCTGCCACAGAATATTTTGTTGATTGGACAACCTTCTTTATTCCCTGACTGATGAGGGGTCAGATTGAGAGAGAGAGAGAGAGGTTAGGGATCATGAACCAAACTACACTTTTGTGATGGACTCAATCAATCAAACGAGTCAGTATTGTTAGCCACGTGTGAATTTCCAACTTTCTCCTCTCTCTCTCTCTCTCTTTCACCTTAACGGATGATGCATCACTCTGAGAATTGTACTATGGGGAATTATTATGCTCATAATTTACATCATCATCAATTTTATTGTAGTCCGTTTTGTAAGAAATAATTCCATTTACATTTCATGCTGCCCACATCACTCATACAAATGTTTTTTTTGTTTTTTTTTTAATTTATTCAGATCTCAATCAGGCAATTTCAGGACTATCAAAACTGAAAAGTAGGCCAGCGCAACAAATGACTCCCATAATATAGGTGACATTTGAGCCTGTAGTAAATTGAAAAATTCTTTTTGGTCGTTTGGTCATGTCCGACTGGAGAGAGAAACAAAATATTGCTCAGAGTGAAGAAACATTTGGAAGGGAGAAAGCCAACAAAGGTGGCCAACAATAGTTCATTGCCCCAAAGTCCCAAAGGAGCTCACTCACACAAGTCTTGACCCTTGTAGATTTATTCCTAGCATGTAAACTACATACCCTGCAAGGGGAAATCAGAGGAAGAATATACCTGTATCAAAATAAACCGTTACAGTTTAACGAAAGTAAGGAAGGGGTGAAACTTTGTTTCCTCAGTATGTCCATCAAAAGAAGGGATAACGAGAGACAATTTTCCAGACAACCATTTAGGAAAGGAATTACATTAAAATTAAACGTCGTAGGTAATTTAAATTTCTGCGATTTCAAGTAGGAAGTAGAGAGCCATGTAGTTATCATGCTACAGACAGATAGACACACTCTGGAAAACCAATTCTAAATACAAAGATAAATTTGGAAAAGTGAAAGTCGTCTCATTTGTCATTATTTACTAAATTAAAACTTAAATTATCAAACGCTAAAATAAATGCCACTGTTTCTTAGTTTGCTCTGAATCTGCTCAAAGTTATTTCGTTGAGCTCCTCGGTTACTTTCCCTCTTCTAATCTTAATCTGAATATGAATGAGTGAAAGTTGAGAGGGATGATGACTATTTCAACAACTTTCCCCGAATCTTGTTTAAGTTCTCCTCAAAAATTCTCTCTAACTTTCTCATGTAAATTATTTCTTTGTTTATCCAACAAACAAAGCCACAAACCACTTCTTTGTTAATTTAAATCTTCCGTTTTCTGTTTCCTCTTTGAGATGCCGACAACAAAAGAAACTAATCCCGAAATGCATATTTTACGAATTCCTTGGAGCTTTTGTATTTGACTTAAACATCAAAAAGTGGATTTGTTGAAAACCTTACCACGTGGATAAATATTGCTAAATGTCAAAGGACAAAGGCCACTTTCTCCAATTTCATCACCTTCATTTTTTAGACACTTCTTTTTTTACATAAGCGAAATTAAAGCACTTTGAATCCCACAAAAATAAAAATAAATACAACCTGAAATTAGTGTCCCAAAAAATAACATTTGTCCATAACTTTCACCAACTTTCTCCAGCCCACAAATGTTTACTAGTTTCGGTGTAGCCGTAAATTTCCACTAGACAATCGATAACAAAATTTGGCTCTTGGCTTTTTCTTTACCAAAGTTCCAGAGATCTGGGGAAATGGCTGAAGTTGGGACGAGGGACTATGAAAAACGACTTGAGCTGTCTACATATTGGGTAATTGTATCCCACTTATAACTCAAGGGCCATTCCAATTCAGAAGGAGCCTTCACAAACCGCAAATAACTAACTTTTGATAACGATAGATAACTTTTGCCACCATCCGACAATTATGGTTTGCATTCCGAGTCTCTCTTATTCGTAATAAAACCACGACAAGATGTATTGGTCATTTTGGTCCCACTCCCAAAAACAACAAGTGCAAGTGAACCGTAAGTTGTATTTATTTGACAAAGGGCCTAATAAATATTTATAAATTGTCACCATCCATCTCAAGTTGAGGTTTTCAACCCAACCCACCGTCAACTGGAATAAATAAAAGTACCTTGATTTCCCTTTTCATTGCCGCAATTTGTCTTTTTGTAGCATAAGTTGAATTGTTTTATTAGTAGTAAAAGTTAAGGTAGGGCCCCTGAGGGAGGACAAGTAATAACACAAAAGTTTCCGGTTCAGTCAATGAAGGTCAGCTACTTATACAAAATTCTCTTGTTGGAATTTAAGGGTATCTCAAGTCTCAAGATCTAAAACGTCAAGACAAAAAGTTGATCCTCGGAGACTGCTGACATTCGAAAGAGACTTTCTCTCAGAGATTTTTATCCGATTTGGAGAAAGTCTGATAAAAATGTATTTTAAAACTCGTGTCTTTCACAAAGTACTAAAGTGCTCACTAATCCCTTGGAGAAAAGTATTTAAATCTCCGTCTTGAAAATCCTGTCAAAGTTGAATGAGCCATCAGAAAGATGAATTTTGGTGCCATGCATCAAAAAAGTAGACGGAGGTAGGTAAAAGTGGAGTGACCGTTACACTCCTCACACAACTAATTTAATACTACTCGCATCTGTCTCCCCAAAATATTATAAAGCCACTTTCCCTTTCTCCACTTTCACCAGTTGAGTGAACGTGAAAAAGTATTGGGATAAATCAATCTTTCTCTTTCTTTGGGTGAAGGAAATAAATCTGAGGGAATAAGTCACACGATAGCTTTTGACATTGGGTAATGGGATTTTTATAACAAAATAAACGTTTCTAATTTAATAACGACCCGTTTCTTGAACCCTGAAAACTTTTCCAATTATTTACACCAAAGGAAATCTGAGATAAAAAATGCTTAAATAATTTAATCTCTGCAAATTCATTAGGAAAAGTTTTAGTGATCATGAAATGGAGAGGATGAAACGAGTTGACAATGTTAATGATGTGTTAACTTTAATGGGGCAAAGTTTTATGCAATATATTAATGCTTAAAAGTTTTGGGTTAAATTATATGAAATCTGAACACTTGTTAAAAGGCCACTGAAAATAATATATGATACAGATAAAGTCACTTTTAAAAACCTCTCAAAATTCCTCACACTATGCTATCAAAATGTGATTGAATCATTGAATCAAATACGTGGTTTGAAAGCGTAACAATCTTTTCTTAGAATCTTGACTTGTGGTTACTTTTGACTATCACCCACAGCCAAAATAATGCTCCACAGTCCTCTTATCATTCTCTCACTCCAACGCCCAAATTCCAACCCATTATGCAATCATGAAGACAACCCCAGAGGCCAAATATATTGTGAATAATCATTGTTTTACCCAAATGTCCTTTAAAGATAGTAATGAACTACTTTTATCTCTGTGCGTAAATAACTTGATGATTTCACAAACCCAATTAAAATTTGGGGACGTTAATTCAAAAAATCTTACCAAAGGAAATCATTAAAATTCTTAAATTAATTACCTAAAAATCCTTTTACTAAAAAAATTCTTTCTTTTTGCAAAGACAAATTGCAAAGTATTTCTCAAATTTGATTGAAACTCAGAGTCCATGAACAAAAGTATCCATCAAGTCCGTCTTAAAGTGACGTTCGTAAAATTTCCTTGCTCTGTTTCATTCCCTACAAGTAAAGATGCTTTCTCTTTCTCCCTCATATCTTGCTCCGTACTTTAAAGGCCTTCGTTCCTGGGAAAATTCTCAGTTCTCTGCCAAACTTTGGGGAAGAAACATCCAAAACTAAAAGTGATTAATAAAATAAAGAAATTTACTAATTGTTCAGATTATCAACATTATTACATGATTACAGAAAGTGAAAGCCATAGTGAGATAGTTTTTGTAATGTAGGTTGTGTTTGTCCAAAAGTTAATGTTAGTATCAAGTGGAAAAGTACAAATACAACAATTCTTGTCTGAGTTTGATATTGATAATTGACAGAGACATAAATTATATGGTTTGATGATTGCTGTTAATTATCGTCGTCGATTGACGATGTAAATTTGACACACTTTTTCTCATCAAAACATTGTAAGAAAGTCTCAATGGCAAAGTTTCTCCACTTCTTCCTCTGGATCTCCTTCCATATCTTAGGCAAGCTAAATATTAAATTCATTTATAAAGTTGTAATCAAGGAAAAATTCAATTTCCTAAGAAAAAGGAGATCAATTGTTGTTCATAAGTCTAGTAACTCGATATTAAAATTAAAGAATCAGAAATGGTGAAGTCCAGGATTTTAAAAAGCAGCACAAATATTTTTACTGGCAGGGCTATTTTTTACATATCAAAATAAATGCATGTATAATTTTTTGCAGACAATTTCTTTACGCAATTTCAGCATTAATATATGTAGTTGAAAAAGCTGATATTGTAAGTATGAAGATTAAAAGCAGATTCCAAAACCACTTCCTCCCTTCTCTCTAAATGAATAGACTCGAGCAAAAACAGGGGAATTAGATTACCACTTTAGAAAGAAGAGTGACACGGTCATTTGTCAAACTCAACACGCGATCAAAGATTGCTTTGGAAAGAAGACGGAAACTGAGGGAGGGACAGTGTAATCGTTGTGGGATTAAATTTGAGCACAGAGATTTGCTATATTGATTGATATTTCAAATATTTACATAAAACTGATTAACCAGGAGCAGTAGATAAATTTAAATTTATAACCCTCTTAGATTAAAGTGAATTTTTATGGTCTCGAAAATATTGCACTTCCCTGCACATGATGTCGATTTCCGCTTCTATTTATGGTACAAATGAGCCAATTTACATGCAGAAGAAGAAGCTGTCAAACTGAGAAATTGAAAGTTTTGATTTATACAGGACACTCTGGGGAAATAACTTGATTTGTATTGGTTGGAATCTTAATTTTTTGTTGTGCATTTCGTGCACAAGGTTTCTAAAATTATGTAATATTTTTCCCAGCAGAAATGCATCAGAAACTAAATAAGTAATGATATTTTTTGTGCATTAAAGGCGACATTTCTTTACAATGTTAGTAAATTTTGGCAAAGTGTTTGCATTTGATGGGAAGTGATCGGTGTTATTTATATGCGGTGCATCTCTCCCTCTTTATTTTTTGCTCATCTCTTTCGGGGTGCCCGACCACAAAGTTGACAAATCTAAAGACTTAAAGGCTTTTAAAAGATGAGGGCAATCCAAGAATGATTTATGGCCTCAAATTAAAGAAATAAATAAACCTATATACATATTTCACATTTATGGAGCAAAGCAGAATGTATAAATACGATCTATGTATGTATAAGTAGACCTGAAGCTTGGTACTAATGAGAGTAATGGTCAGGCTCAAAAATGGACCCATAGATCATGAAAAATGTCATGCCAAAGGTCAATTTTTTAACCAAAATCTAGTTCAAAGTTTCGTAATTTCCTTACATCGTTTATTATGGGGAAAAGCACCATATTAAATATTTTTGTAAATGTTTTGTCCCTCCCTTTGCGAAACATTCCTTTAACGATTTGTCTTGAAATTTGGTCGCTTACAACAGTTGAATTTTGTCCCTTCACAAGTTTGTCTTGTAGAAAAAATGGTATAAAACAGCATATTGTGTGATCGCTTTTTTCTTCGTTACATTCGTTTATTTTACAGTTCATTACTTATTTTTTCCAGCCACCTCCTGTCTCCGGAACGTGACCTTGGAAGGCCCCAGTCACGTTCGAAAAGGGGAAAGCTTTAAACTTCGGTGCAACTACGACACGGAGTCCGAGTCCCTCTACGCCATAAAGTGGTATTGGGGGAAGGAGGAATTTTATCGCTACCTCCCAAAGGAAGTTCCACCCCAACAAATATTCCCTGTCCAAGGGATTCAAATACAGGTTGGTGATTAATTCAGTCAACAAATTATGTTTCGTTTGCTCCTTTTGGACCACTGGGAGATGAAATAAATCATTTATTTATTCAAATACAGGTAGTTAATCCATTACAACAAATAGCGGCTTAAATTAATTTATTCCACGCTAAAAGAGAAACTGAACTTTTGGGAGAAAAGTTAAATTAATTAAATTCTAGAGCAAGAAACTTTACTCCAGTTGTTTGTGGTCTAATTTAAAGCGTCGATAATTTTGCAGAAGTTTAATAAAAAGGCACATTTCTAAAATTTGTACCGAATGTTCAAGTAGCAAATTCTTTTACTAATTTCCAGTTTAATTACCATACAACTCGAGACTTCTATGAAACTAATCTTCATTTAATGGAAATTAGAGTAGAGGGAAAATTTAACGAGCTACTTTTTCTGCAAGAATCTCTTTCATTACTTTATGAAGAGAGAAAGAGTGCATATTTTGTCTTTCTCCAAATCTTATCCTTCTCCCTATTTTTGAAACAGAAGGTATACTTATATAGCTTGGGGCTGGGACTGTTTACTTTCTCTGTCCCTTGTTTTAAATGACAAATGCTGCAATGTAGGATATTTGATCTCTATCATTATAGAAATTAATTGGTCGCCACCACAAAACAAAAGAGGGTTACTCTGAAATATTAACGAGACCGCAGGACGTACGTAAATTTAGGAAACCTTAATCGTCCCGTAAGGGGCAAGGGAAAATTAGGTCTTTTATCTCATTACTGGCAGCCAGTTATGCGCCCTTAGGGAGTTCAAAACAGGTGAACATGTTTTAAAATCAGAGCAATGGTGTAAATTGTGCAGAGATAACACATGAATTATTCACTTAATCCTTTGAAATAAATGTAGCCTGAGAATTTCTAGCTATTAATCTTTTATAATTTGTTTCTTGATAGAGTAATTGATGGGTATGATAATTTTTTGCCAGGGATTTTTGGGGATGTGGGAGCAGAAGTAAGGACTTTTGGGAAAAGTCAGAAGAATGACGGGGAAAATTCTAGTTATTAAAACGTTGGAATATAACGCCTTTTGAGTATAAGTGACCGACTATTTCGACTCGTACATTTTCACTGCAACAAGCAGTATTTATTTATAATGGACAAGAACCGGGGCAAAGTGATACGACATACGACAGACATGGGCATATCAATAGCTCGCCATACATGGAGAGAAATTTATGGGACAACTTGAGAATATTTAACTTTCCATGAAGAGTATAGAGGAGTAGATAGAAATTATTTATTGGAGGTTGAAAAATTGAATTAATTAATCAAAGCTTTTTGAGACACATTATTTTTAAATGCTGAAAGTTATACTTTTAACTGAAAAAAGAGATTTTTGAGAGAAAGTTTAGCTAGTGCTTTTGAAAATTGTGCAAAAACTTTGCAATAAATTAGCTGCACTGCTTCCAATGCTAACAATCAATGCCTTGGAGAAATGTTAAATGGGAACCAATTCAATAAGAATCTTGAGAACATTTTGGAAAATACTCTCCCTTAAACCCCAACAAATCCAATTATATAACTTGATATACTTTCATAATACAAAGATGATGATGGTTCAAAATTGAGCAAAAATCAACAGGATTTTGAATACATTGTGTTGTGTGTAGATTTATAAGAAATTTGACCCCAACAAATCACGTACGCTTTCCATTAACTCTTTTATTCTGAGATTTTAAGGCAATTAAACTGATCTTGAGTTTATAATTAAGAGGGCTTGGGAATTTTTTTAAAAAAAAAACTAATGACTAAAGTTGTAAATCTTGGTAAAGGAAGGAAATATTTTGGTAGCCAAAAATATTTTAGACAGCACTTATTAAAGAGTTTTCTGTAAAATAGCATTGAGGTTTAACTAAATACTTTTTTTTTAAAAATCCCCACCAGCTCAATTTATCTGACGAGCACTATGTGATACTGCAAAACGCTTCCAGTGCGGCGAACGGTCGATACAAATGCGTGGCTTCCGCCGAGGGAAGTTTCCAGACAATGTTTGATGTCAAAAATGTTTCTGTTGTCGGTGAGTAAATACATAATTGTCAACAAAAGAGTGACTTGGTTAGGTCAGTAATTACGAAGTATTTAAATCTTTTAGAAATAACCCACTCCCATCCAAAACTGCAGCTTGAAAAATCCTCCTACGTCCCAGGAGAAATCGCCAAAGCCAATTGTACTTTAGAGAAAACCCAACCTGCTGCTAATATTAGTTGGTACATCAATGACAAAATGGTAAGACCAATAATTATCTTAAAACAACCCTAATAATTCCCCCTGAAGGTGGACCCCCGACACGTTCTAACCCGCATCACACAAGACGAATCTCATCTTTTCACTACAACCTCCAAGCTGATATTCAACGTTTCCTCTAGCTACTCTCCAATTAGCTTAAAATGCAAGGGGCAGTTGTATGACATTTATGACAAGGTAACTATAATCAAGATACAGCCCAAGGCCCCCGCTTACTCTGTCCCCCGTTTGCTAAAGAATGACGGGAGTAAAGCTTTTCTGGAGGGTATGTATAAATTTCAATACATTTTTAATTGACAAAGTTGAAAATATTGATTGTACAGAATTTTGATTAATTTACTTTTTAGGCACGGCGACTACGAAAAGAAAAGGCTTCAACCTTCTTTTGTTGTTAATACTTCAAGTTATTCATCATGTTGTTTTTGAAATAAATTATTCAATAAATTGAAGAATGTTTAATTCTTGAAAATTTTAAAAGCGTATTATAGTGCAATTGAAATAATTATGCTTTAAGCATTAGCATATATTGTATTCAAAATACTTAATAGTGTGTTAAATTTTATAAACTAAACATGTATTTTGATAATTATTAAAGTTTCATAAAGTATCTCAACTGAACTAAACTAATTTAAAATATAAAAGTGCCGTCTAAATATTTAATGTCATTGAATAATCGGTGAAATTATTTATCATCATGTATGAAATATCGTTCTATTTTACATTAATTGATGTTTGAATTGATCAAATTCAGTAAATAACACCAGTCTCCGAAAATATTTCATCCAGAATTCTCTATCTCTCGTATATGGCTAATTATAATGCAATCGTTTTGGAATAATCTAAAAGCTCATTTCTTTATTTCCTACGTCCCCAGTTTCTGAAAACAGTCCGGAATTATGGTTACATTTGAGACAAATATAGACAAGGCAACAAGACAAATAAATGTTTTCATTGAAATTTTAAATTTCCTCCAAAAAAATCCGAAGCATTTTCCAACTTGCATTTTGTAAAATTTTTTACACACACCAGAAAATTGAAAGAGACGAAAATGGGACGCTACAGAAATCCTGAGGAGAAACGAAATCTTTCTTGGTTTGACCGAGGACCAGGACCCGCAGGTTTATTTTTCTAAAAGAGTTTGGGCTTTTAAAATTTTCCTCTGAAAATCTTGAATTTGTTTTTTTAAATGAGCGTTTTGGAATGTTTTATGGCGCTTTTTTGATAGACCTTGCGGTCGCCTAATAATACCAAAAATAAATGCAGTTTTAATAACTTTTTTCTGAAATTCCCACCAAAATATGAGCACAATTTTGATAGCCATGAAATCCGCCAAAGATAGACAGAGCTTTAAATCCTCTAAGATAGTTCTGTTATTGTATTGTCTAAATTTCAGGTTACTCTCTTCCTGGACTTGTTGGACGTGCTCAACATGCTCCGACTCATCGAATCAATCCCGAGTACTCCATGGGCCTCAAACTTTCCTCATCCTTCATCCCGAACTCCATCGGACCAGGCCCCGGGGAGTATCTCATAAGAGGACTGAAGGCCAACGGACCGGGCGGGGGACCTGAGTACACCATGCGACAAAAATTTCCCATTCGTAAGTAGCCAGTTTTGAATGAAGCAAGTTGGAGAATGCTTGAAATTTGAGGATTTTGGGTGAAAACGGATTATTTATTCTTGGAAAATTGATAGTTTCTAGCCTTTGCATACGACATTTTTAGGATTGCCACTGGCAATTTGCCAGCCGAATGAACTGCTGCTTTTTAGAAAGCTGACATGACTTTGTCCCTTCTCCTGAGGTCACTGCATTTGTTGGCGAGACGCGCATTTTCTCGAAATTATAGATTTTTGCTTGGAGTTTGAACATTTCCTTAAAATTTATACATTCTGATCTCAACTTAACTATTTCAAATCTATTTACAAGCAAACACGTTAACTCTTTCTTTCCCTGCAGCGGACAAAGATGAGGGTCCAGGTCCGGCGGGCTACGATGTTCCTCCTCCAGAGGCCGTGAAGCCCAAAGCGCCGGCCTATCCCCTCGGCTCTCGAACCCCGCTCTACAACAAGAAAGTGAGTCCAGGACCCATTTATCTCCTCCCTAAAGCCATAGGACCATTAATTCCGGACAAACTGGCCGCAGCAGAAGTGACGCTAAAAGGTGACAGAAAGTTCCTCGACACACCAGTACCTGACTTATCTCCCGGACCTATCTACCATGTGAGTCTTTCTTTAATCCTACAACAGAGGGGTTTTCCGTCTTTTCAAATTCCAAGGGGAAGGGGAAATGCATATAAGCCAAACTATGATTTATTGTGAACATGAAGATTATTTCATCCCTTTCTTACGCCCATTTTTTCAGACTGGAAAAGTTGAAGTTGTGAAGCCGAAAGCCCCTGCTTTCACGATGAGGATCAAATGGCCTCAAAAGTCTCCGAGTTACGAAGCAGGCCCTGCATCCTACGAAGCCAAACTTCCGCCCTGTCCCTGCAAAACGCCGCAGGGCGCTCACATGGGAATACGATACAACGAGTTCACTGGCATCTTCAGAACACCTTGCGACAAGCCACGATTCGATTCGCTGGATTAATTAAAAACATGGCATATGAATGAACTGAATAAATAAAACGATTCAAATGATGTACGCAAGTAGGCTTTATTTTAGAGCTCTTATCACAACATAAATTATTTAAAAATATTTTACGTAGAAAAATTTGTGATTTTGAATTATTTTTTTATTATAAACGTCAGTTTAAAAACAGTAAAACCAATTTTAGCATTTTCAGATTCTTTTAGCATAATTTCAGTAATTCTCAGTTTTCCCGATTTTGAGCTGCAAATTAGAGGTACAAAACCGGAACCAATGCATTGGAAAACTTTATCAAATTTGGTAAGTGTATTTTTCCCAAAATTTTCATTCAAATATCCTAAAAAGTTATTTTCTTAGACGAGGGCAGTGTCCCTTAAGGGCCAGTTGCCCGGCGTCCAACAATTCCGATCCAAAGTCACAATTCCTGTCCCGGAAGCAGAAATTCATTCTATAGGACAGAACGATGCAGTTCAAGAAGGATTTGGGAAAATTTACGACAAAAAGCCCTTCAAAATGAAGTGTGAGAAGGACAAACTTTATTTCTGGTGCGCTTGTGGACACAGCAAGTCGCAGGTATTTATTTCATGGACGTCCATCGTATGACCATTAGCCACCCTTTTAACAATTCATTCGTGAATTTTAATGGTTGGCGACAAGCAGTAAATTTTTCCCATTTCCGAACTCTTTGTTTGTTCGTCTGTCCCAAACTCTGAAACAACAAACAGACAAAAAAAATAATTAACCTTATAGCTTAATTACATGTTTATTTTTTCTTTCTAAAATGCAGCCGATGTGCGACTGGATTTGCAAACAACAGGGATTCAAGATAACTATGGGTCCCGTAAGATTCCTCGCCCCAGAGTCCAAAGAATATTGGTTTTGTAACTGCAAACAGACTGGAAAACGACCATTTTGCGATGGGACTCATCGGAGAGAGGATATCATTGCGGCAGTACGCGTTTAATTAGAATAAGTAGCTTTTCTAGTCGATTGGATTTGTAATAAAACTTTATATTAGAGGAATAAATAGTCAGTGTGGATGAATAAACAGAAAGATAAAGAACGTATCAATATAATATCCAAAAACGCTCAAATTTCGGCGTCCTCATCATAATTTATTCGAATAGCACTTATATTTAGGAATACAGATCGCAGAAACAATACAAAATAAATACAAGCGAGGCGATAGTTAATACATGACTTTGCCAACTATTTTAATTTTAACTCTTAAGGAGCGATTGTAATACATTCTAAAAGCTATTTTAATAGTTTTTATATAATATCGCCTGGCGTTATTTTTGCTTTAAATTGTGGAATTTTTCGAAAGTTTAACAACTGCTGACTAAACGAGCATTTTTTTTCAAGAGTTTTTGGAGGTCAACTGCTAAAACTATTCTATAGCTTTTGAGATGAATTCAATGAACCTCTTCGCGTACTGATCTGGTTCACAGGTAGAGATCCCTGGAAAATTTGGTAACTTAGTTTAAACAGGCAAAAGAACAAAGTTTGTTGAACAAACCATATTTGACATTTACCTTCAACGTTGCTCCCATATTTCACCGTTTTCGCAGCTTTTGCAGCCTGTTTCTTTACTCCATAATGAGTTAGCACATCAATCACAGCCAAGAAATAAATTTCTCTTCGAGGAGAATCTAAAAAAAAAACATCCAAGAACAGTTAGTTTAAAGAAATGTCTGTTTGAGGTTTGTTAAAACATCCAAGATCTCGAGACAACAATTGGTTCATCGCCCCCATATTAAGGTTTTTTTAAATGTATGAACTCACTTGAATGAGATGGTATTGCGTAAATATCTAGTTCAGGAATGATTCTACCGTCATACTCAAACTCTCCCCCGGGGGCAGGAGAATCTGGGGGGTCCGCCGCCTCGTCTCCTGACTGCTCCTCCGAAACTCCATTCTCATCCTGAATGAACAGGAAAAAATTAATTTTGTATTTTTTTTAAAAAAAAAAAGGAAACAAACCTGAGACTCTGGTTTTTCCTTTTCCTCTTGCTCCCCCTTTTCACAGTCATGTACCCCCAAAAGAAGGGAGTAGTCCATTAGGTGAAGTTTCGTCAAAAACTAAAAACAAGATACAAAATAAAATTTTATTAAGCTTTTGTTCTGAAACTTTGACAATTTAATTCCTTTGCCCTACTTTCAACTTTTTCAAGATTTTTTAACCCGAATTTTTCACTTATTTTTAGCAATTTTAACAATTTTCTGTCTAAATTCTTTCTTTCCACTAAAGTTCTTTTCATTCATTGCAAAAATTTACCTCTCCATCCGCAGACAGCGTCTCCATCAGTTTTTCCTTGGCCTCTTCCCCAATGTAAATCCTTCCCCCGTCTTTGATAAAATCGTTATCTTTGAGTGTGGGCATATCTTTGGCTCGCTCCTTATCCGATGCCTCTCGATCCACAGTGGAACCCTTCAGATCATATTTTCTAAAAAAAAAACACATAAAATATTCCGTGCATCTTGGTTAATTTAATTAATTTACTTGTGGATTTTGAGATGATTGCTAAAGACATTTCTGGTAACAACCATATAGTGTTCGGCCCCATCAACGGTAACACGATACATCCCTAAATATTGGGGCAACAACGTCTTTCCATGCCTCTCAACAACATACTGAAATGAAAAACACAAAAAAATAAAGGATTGTAAACGATGTTAAGTTAAGTTGGACAACTTACGGGATGATACTGTTTAAGGAGAGCATGCATTTGTTCGACTTCTTCGCTTGTGAGCGTTTTGATAATGAAAAGTTTGTCACTAGACAGGTAAAACTTTGCCCCACTTTTTCCACTGTTGGCGAACGGCACCGGCTCAGAACTGCACAAATTACAATTTAATCAATTTAATCGACTTTTTAAATGAAAAATTAAAACCTTGTGAGGGACTCGCGAAAGTCTAAATCATCGATTCCAAACCGTTCCCTCAAATTTCGAAACACCATGGGACAATATTCCTTGAATTTGAAATGACTTGGAAGATTCTCCCTGAGATTCAAAGGAAAATTCAAATGCTAATAAAATTGTTGAATAATTATTAATTATTGTAGTTGCTAATTGCTGGCTTACTTATTGAAAAGATGGTTATCTACTTTGATCTTGGAATGAGACCTGAAGTCATCTGGCATGAGCATCACGGGAATATTCACATGCTGCAAGTCGTTCGTCTGCAACAAAGTATATTAATTGTATGGTATTTTTCAATGTTACTCAAAGAGAGGTTTTGTCTGTCTGTTAAAATGACAAATTCCCATGTACAAATGGTCATATTTGGCTCCCATTATTAGTGTGAAAATCATCCAGAGATGATCATCACAGAAAATCACTTTTTTAAAAAAACGCAACGCAACATTGTTTCATTTCTTTGTTGCATCTTTTTGTGACTTACGGTGTGATTGACACCCCACATGAAGACGGAGAGGAGGGGCTCCTTCGCCCTAAACACCTTGACCTTTTGATGCTTCACACGAATGTGCTTCTTCTTCAACTTGCTCGTCACCGTACTCATCGTCACGGGCCCTGCACGGAAACAAAGACATGACAGTGGATGTCAAAAGTTAACCGGAAGGTTGAATGTAAACGGATACCTTACCTTTGGGGTTTCGTCACCTAATTGAGGAATGAAGATAGTTAGTTAACTAATACCTTCCGAGCATTTTGCTAATTTTTTTTATTGTTTATAGTTTTGGGGAGTGATTTTGATTGAAGCAAAATTTTGCGCAGTATTTCACCATCTACTGGAAGTAGTGGATATTTTTGGGAGCGCGTGTATTACAGATCGCACTGATCGCAGGCAGAGTTGTATAAAGACCATGCATGAAAAATTGAGACGATAATTTCTGCAAATAATATTTTAATTTTGACGAAAAGTTTGACGGCTAAAGGCGACGAAAGGTTTGGGAGATGTCTCGACATAATAATTCCGGACTCGTCCAAAATCAGGTAATTTTTGCATGACGACGACTTTTGTCTTTGACGACGAAAAATTACTGGAAATTTTCGACAAGTTTTTGACGACTAATAACAATAATAATTTGAAATTCGACCCAATTTTGTCAAATTACGTCGAAAAGTCGTCAAATTTTCAGAATGTCAAAAGGCGAAGTATGAAGTATTCTTAGAAAAAATGTTTTATTGGAAATTTTGCTAATTTTTCGTTCTTTTTTGTTGCAGGATTTCGACAAGTACGTGGAAGACGTGAAGAGCAAGTCGGAGGATTTGATAAAGAACGTGTTTCCCAAACGGATCAAAGAGTTGAATGATTTGCTGGAGTCGTCAAACTTTAATTTCGACCAACGACAGCCACACCTTTCCGCCCCTCTCAACATCCCTGTCCCAGACGCCCAGGCCATCACCAGGTAATTATTGTTCTTCCAAACCTCTGGTGTTCTTGGACAATCTTGGAATAGTTGGATTTAGGGAAAGAAATCGATTTTTGTTTTAACAGGAAATCAAATTTTGACTAGACAATTTAAATATTAAAGTGTTTTTGTCAGTTTTTGAGGTTAGAATTTAAACGTTAAATTGTTGTTCTGACCAATTGAGATAAGAATATTTATTAAACCTAGAAACATTTACAAATATTTTTAGCAAAAAAATATTAATAGACATTTGCCAAGAAATTATTTGATTTTTCTTTATTTATTGATAGGGCGTTGCGGAGCCATATGGCCAACGGCGTCGAAGAGGACGATTTCCCTGTAGGGAAGAAGCGGAAGATGAACAATGGAGCCAATGCAAATGAAGATGTGGAAGTGATAAGCAGTGGGACCAAAGTCCTGGCTCTACCCTCCGGCCCTGTCCCCTGCAACAAAACTATCGTCCAAATCTTTGACGTTGTCAAACCCCACATTCGACAACTTGTGGAGTATTCCAATCTCGTAAGCTTATTTCTGTTTTGCTTAGACGTTTGGGGATATTTTAAACGGGTTGAAATCGATTTTGTCCCCAACGTTTGGCAAAACTTTAAAATAATTTGTCCCAATGATCATAACTTAAAAATTGATTTTCTGTACAATTTCAGCTTAAAATGTGGGTGACTTACTTGATTCCAAAGATTGAGGATGGAAACAACTTTGGAGTTTCCATTCAAGAGGATACACTTGGAGAAATACGGACGGTAGAAGCGGAAACTGCCACATTTTACGAACAGATCACACGATACCATATGAGCAGAGCTAAACTCGTCTCAAAAGTAACATATTTTTCAAAATTTTATGAAAAGTCTATTTATAACTGGTTTCTTAGGTGGCCAAGTACCCACATATTGATGACTATCGACGAGTCATCGTTGAACTGGACGAAAAGGAATTTATAAGCATGCGCCTTGTTGTAAGTGATATCTTAAAAGTTTTTATTGGGCGAATGATTGTCTGTCTTAGGTCAAAACATATTGAGAACATTTTTTTCTTAGGTTAGTGAAATTCGGAACCACTACTCCTCACTCTACGATTTGATAAGCAAGAATTGGGAGAAGATTATCAAACCCCGGACTTCAAATTCTGAAAACCTTTACTAATTATATCGTGAAATTTTGTACCATTTCAATTCAACCACGAATGAATAAGAATAAAGCGTGTGATTTGCGAAAATATTAAGTTAAAGTTAATTATTGTTTTATTTATAAAAAGTTGGTCACGAATACATTTAGTCTAGTTTACAAATACAATGGACAATTGTGCAATTTTACATTTTTTAAACAGAATATCAACTTTGCTTATTGCTCTGGGACTTTTTTTTAAAAGAGTATCAAATTGACTGTAATTGTTACTTAAGTTAGTAATGGCACAAAACATTTATAATACTTGTTAATAAATTTAGAGAGAGTCACAAAACATACAAATTCTTAATTCAAATTCTTAAAATTCAGGTTCAGCACCAAATGCGAAACAAATGTTTTAGCGTCAATTTCAGAGCTCCTTTAACAGGGTGGATTTTGCCGTCTTCAATTTATCCAGACGCTTTTGAAGATGGGAATTTGTTGTTTCCAATTCGTCAAGTTTTGATTGAGCCTCTCGTAACTGCAATTGAAAGAAATCAAGGTTTTAGCGAAAATGTGCTGTGATAAGAGACTTAGCTATGTTAAGCATAGGATAACTTAAAATGTTTGACATTTTGGGCAGATTTTGGTATAAAAACGTGTAGACTTGAATTTTGTTTCAGAAAAAATAAATAGCATTAGAGATTTTGAATCAGTTTATCTGCAATTTTGAAAACGCACTTCTCTCTGTAATTTTCTTCGTTCCACTTTCAAATCGTCTTCTCTCGCTTCTGCTTCTTCCGCCGCCGTCTTAAATCTGTTCACTTGGGTATCCAGCCTCGTAACCTAAAAGTTTAAAACATTAATTCAATAAAAAAAAATCCCCTCAAGCTCGAAAAATCTTGAAAAAACACTCACGTTGGCCTGCAACGCTGCAATTTCCTGTTCATATTTTTGAGTCTTTAGTCTGTAGTCTGCTATTTGTTTTGTTATGTCACCTAAAAAAATTGTAAGACTAGTAAAATTGCCACCTCAAACACATTTAAATGTTAATTACCTTCTTCAAGACCATTTTCTATGTGATTATTGGATATGTTGTTATTTAAGCCTCCTTTTCCACTATTTTTATTTCGTTCTTCTTCCAAATCCAGTTTTAGCCTTCGGATTTCATCTAGAAGCTCATTCTTCTCTTCTAAAACTTTGCTCAGTCTTACGTCTGCAAAAATTTAAAAAAAACATGATTAAATTGGCAAATACATAGGAATAAATATCAAGATTAAAATGCAGAAATATTCTCAAACTGTGCTAAAAACAGTATGTAAAAACAATTTTACATTCAAATATACAAATTCGCATAAAAGCTGGTATAAACTAGGGTATATACTACTAATAAGACTCCAACCTAGTGATCCATTCCCAAGGGAGGATAACATTTGTGCAGTTTCAGAGGAGACAAGTGATTTTTTTGTCCTAATTTCTTTTCCCCCGTCCCCAGAGTCAACTTCCACTTCCGACTCCACCAGGACTAGACCATATTCCTTTATTAAAACGTCTCTCTCTGCCAACTGACTCTTGAAATATTCCAACTCTTCTTTTATTTGGGAGGAAAGGCGTTTGAGGTTCTCAAAGTCCCGACTTTTGTCCCGATGTTCCCGTTGGAGCAGGGACAAGGACTCTTCTAAATCTTCTATCTTGTCCTTCAGCAATTCCACTTGGTAGGTGAGGGCTGACTTTTCATTGTCAAGTTGAGCATTTTGAACCATCGACTTTCGAAATTTTTCTTCTAATTCTTTCAATTCGTGCTGAAATTTACAAAGAAATTAAAAATTAATGAGAGTTTTCTGTGAGCTTTTGTGGATCTAAGACTGAGAGAAATGTAACATTTCGTTTCATATTTGAATAAATCCCAGACACATAAGAGCTAATCTCTCATCGTACCTTAATTTCTCGCATATTGATAACGCCGTCTTCAGAAGAATCTTCGGAGCTTCGTCGACTGGAGTGATAGCTTGCTGAGCCCACGGAATGGGAACTGCGATGATTGCCTAACGCCACTCGGAACGCTGCACGATTCACCACGTCTAAAAAATAGTAACAACTGAAGCACGATATTTATGACTGAACATACCCTCCTTCGACCTGATCTGAGATGGGGCCTCATTAGGCTACACATCAAGTTTCAGATCGCAAGGTCAAAACTTTAGAGTATGTAAAGGTCAAAGCTGACGAATATTAATAATTATTAAATACCTCCCACAGCCGCACCCCCAGAAGGTTCGTAGAGTCTATCCGCATTTTCGTCCGATTCTTTTTGCTGTTTTTCCAGCTCTTTCATGCGAATTTCTCGTGCTTCTGCTCGTGCTTGTCGACGCGCTGCGAGTCGCGCTTCTGCCTAAAAATACAAGAAATATTGAGCATTACATAAATTCTCTGAAATGAGAACACGAGTTATTCAATAGCTAATTAATTAAACTAATCGTAATTACACAATCCCTGCCATCAACTAAAAAATCGTTGATATCTTCTTCATGCCCTTCAAAATCGTCTTCATAGTCCTCGTCATCTTCTAATTTTTGTACTAGAGTCACATTATTTGACAAAAAAACTTCAGCGGGGTCGTCGTTTTCGCACTTGTCGTAAATATTTAAATGTTGGGGACTTGCAGTTTCAGAAGCTGAAGATTCATCCGCAAATTTTATTGGCGACTCTGGAGTTTCAAATTCTTTATTTTTCGTCAATTTTGACTCGTCAGTAGCGTCTGGTAGTTGACTAAATTCTTCCATCTTTGTCACGTTTGCGTCCGTGACATCTTCAGAAATCAACTTTTCGACTTTTGTTATTTTAGTCACAATTGTGACCTCGTCAGTTATTTGTTCTTCAGTTTTCGTCACTTTCGCTTCATCACTGATATCCTCATATTTTTCATGGACAAAAGTTTTTTCTACAACTTCTACTGGTGTCAATTCTGGCTTTGAAATTGCTTGCTGTTCAATTTTACTATCAGTGTCAGTGTCGTCAATAATCACTGATACTTGTGTTTCGTCACAGACATGACTCGTCCCTCCCACATTTCCGTCACTTTGACTTTGTACTGCAGCAGGTGGCTCATGTTTAACTTCAAATTCTTCTACAAATTCCTCTATTTTGGTTTCTTTTACTGGTGACTGTTGTGGAGTCTTTTTAGGGCTTCCCTTTTTCTTCTTCCGTCCCATTTTACTTTCTTAATATGTGTCCAATATTCAATTATTAGAAGTCTTAGAACAGAGGTAAACTACAGGTAAAAAATCAGGTAGCTAAAAGCTTATAAATAAATATTACACGGGACAGGTGAAACTAATACTAAACAGAAATTCAATATTTGTTTCATGCAACACTTAACTTTGTACAACTCTCCCACATTATAACATTTATATTTATAAGCCATTAATATAAAGGAAAGCAAAAGGATTATTCATACATATTCTTAGGTGGTGGAAAATGAACGTGCCAAGGCATGCAAACAAACAATGAGGTGGAAATTAATGAGACCTATTCAAAGTCTTGAGACATTTGTTTGACACAAGAAAAAACTGTGGCGTCATTTCCTCTCGAAGGTTGACAATGTAAACTTTACATAGTATGCGATAAGATAACAGTCCAAACTTATCATTTGGATGGGATTGAGCTCAATCCTTTGCTTTGTAGTGCAAATTGAAACCTGGACGGACATTAATTATTCATTTCATTCGCCTACAAACCATTTAAGCATTTGCATAATAATACATAAACAGACGCAGGAATAAATTTTACACAAGTGATGTCTAATTTATATTTTAGTGCGTGTGCTCAGTTGATCTATTTTTACCATTTCAGGAGAAAAACCCAGAAAAATGCATGGAATTGTTTCAAGTTAAAAGTTCCGGATACCGTTTAAAAGAGTAAATGCAGTTTAATGTGTTAAATTTTCTTGTGCTGTCCTAATTGTTCTATTTTTAGAAAAAACAACCAAAAGCTAATTTTTTTATGAAAATAAAGTCTCTGTTTCAAGACTGCTCCAAAACAGAAACTGGAATTTCTGGAAACCATTTAAGAATGAAGATGACTTATGGAAAAGCTCAAAGTTCATATATGTATGTATTTGATCTTTGACCTATTAAACTACGGCTTTTATAGAAAAATTGCAAATCAACCAAACAACCGACCGTGTTAAAAACAACATTTAAAAATATAAATCCCTCACTCTTGCTAACGTCCCTTCTTCCTCCAGCGTCAACGTGGACAACAACAGACTTGTCCCCTGGACCTTTTGCTTGCCCCCAATCCCATTTGCGGCCGAATTCGTTCCAGTCAATTTCTTGAAAAACACGAAATTCTCCAGACTAAAACTACATAATGTCGCTGACGCCGATGGAGGCGGAACCGGCGTCCGACTGTCCTCTTCCCGATCCCAAACATATGACGAAACATTCCGAGCAAGCTCTGCGACAGGCTTCGATAACTTGGCGACAGTCGTAATGGTACTGGAACTTGTGCGATCTTCCGAACAATCTCTGCTGCTTGATTTTGAATAACTTGTGCTGCAGCTAGGACTTTGGGAATGTTGACGACATTGACGTGAAAATTGCCATTGTTGGTAATTGTTAAAGTTGCTAACATTGACAATGGGTTTCGATTTCGACGGATCGGCGCTTGCTGATCGGGTATACTTGGGAATTTGGCGAATTTGGGGTGATGGAGACAAAAATCGCGAGCGACTGCTGTAATACCGATCGCTGAAGACTGTGGGACGAAAGGACAGGGACATTGACGATGACGAAGGGGAGCAGCCCCTGCTGGTGCTTAGCGCTGTCCCAGAGCGTCGAATTTTAACGCCCTCGGCGCGATAATTTTTCAAGTACAGCGACGAAACTTTGGTGTCGTGCATTTTAAACCGAACCAAAAACTAAACTTAACTGGAAAAAGATGCAACAGTAGGACAAAAATAGACAAATATAAAAAACCTGCCTAAAAAAACTCCGAATTCGGATCTAAAACAGAAAAGTATGAAAGTGCTCAGTATTAGTCTAAATTTACCTCTTTGGCGATATGGTCGAGGGCCTGATCTTCGACAGAATATTGAGATTTACTAATCCGTCGACGAGAGCCAATGTGTCCAACGCCAACGCCGTTTTCGCCATCCATCCTCAATTTTATCGCAATTCGACCATCCCACAAACCACACCCACTTGAAAACTTGACTAATTAATAATTAAAGTCTTTAAATTTTTATAACCTTTTAAAAAATTACAACTGCGACTTTCAAAATTGTCTTCATCCATTGTCAAAAATTTAAGCTAAAATCCATTTTTTTGCGTAAAATTTTTAAAAACGTTCAAAAACTTTGAGAGGGGGTGTGGTCCAGTATTTGAGAAATTTAGGAAGAAATTTAAAAATTTTTGAGCAAAGATTTGGCCGCACTCTGGCCAATGAAGTTCAAATCAAAAGACGAAATTCTTGAGACAGAGGGAAACAGCGACAAATGCTTAATGTCCCCAGGCAAAGTTTTCATGAAAATTTATTTATTTGAGAAACAATAAAAACAAATAACTTAAATATAATTAACTTAAAGGGGCCATCCGCCGATACCAAAATCGAGCTCGGAAGTCGTCCGAACATGTCAGAAATCCTGCCCCTGCAGGGGAGTGGACGATGCTCCTGATTGGACCGTTGTGACCTGCAAATTATTAAAAAGAAATTATGTATTGGGATTAGGAGCATGTAAAAATAAATATTTGAAAAATTTATTTATGTATTTTCAATGTTTTAAATTAAAAATTGAAATTGTGAAGGAAAATAGAGATTAAATTAATTTTCAATATTTCAAGAGAACCAAATTTTAAAATGTTTCATAAAACAAAAACAAAATTGTTTAACATTTTAGTCAAAACTGCAAATTCATTTTTTTAACTTTATAAAATTTGCAATTCCATAATAAAATTTCTAATCGTTGAAAAGGCAAGGCATTTGATATTTAATGAAAAAGTACATACCTAGGGACAACAAATTTTGTCTGCTGGCCGTCCTCGCATCCCAACAACAAAGGGAAATTGTGGCCTCGTCTGGATACATGACAAATTCCTCCGTATGGTTAAAGATGGCTTGTGTTGTATATTCCTGTTTCCCCGTCGCCCCCGCGCCCGTGTACGCGATGAGAGAGCGCGCCGTAGAAAGTTCCCACAACTTTACAAGAGAGTCTTTGCCCGAAGACAGAATGTACTTGTTGTTGCGGGAAAAGGTCACCGAGCCAACTTCAGTGCCGTCGTGCGCTTTTTCCATCGTGTTAATGCAACGGTTAGAAATCCCGTCCCACAGTTTTATGCTCCCATCCGTGGAAGCTGATACGTACATCTTGCCGTCTGACGACCATCTGAAACAACATAAATTGTATTTTTCAATGCTTTACAATCATTCAAAATTTCAACAATGGTACAATGGTTGGACAGGCAGAAATCTTTGTCATATAAAATAGCCAACTTACGCAAGGGAAGTGATTTCTCGAACATGATTAGTTTCTGGGATGCTTCCAACAAAACATTGACTTGTATTGATGTCTGCAAATGACAAAAAAATATTTAAAAAATTTCTAAAACCCATTAAATTTAGAAAAATTCACCATAAATTCGAACAATGGGATGTTGGGTGCCCACAAGCAAATAATCCCCACTTGGATGAATGGATAGTGAAGTGACGGATGCCGATTCCTGACAAATAATTGGAAAAATTAAAACGTTTTGAAATTAAATTAAATTCTTAAGACTTAAGTACATACATTTAAAACCCTGTAAGCCTTTTTCACTGAAGTTCTGCTGTAGTCAAAAAGTCTCACGGTCAAGTCTCTGCTTCCGGAAATCAATATTTGTTCTTTTGGATGAAATTCCAAACAAGTCACTGAAAATTTTAGAAAAACCCATTAACAAAATTTTCGATTCAGAGTTGCTTTCAAAACGTTCAAAATAATGCAAAGCTTACAAACAGTCAAAGATTATAAACGAAATTTTAAAATTAATTCTGTGTACCTTCATCGTTATGATCGTACAGCGTCCTAATTACAGGATGTCCTTGAGGTTCTGATGTCTCAACGTCGCTACTTTTCGCCACCATTCGTTCTACCGACAAGATTTTGATAGAGGCGTCCAAACTTCCGGTTGCAACCAATTGCCCATCAGCACTTATGGCTCCGGTACGACATGGCGCCTTATGCGCCGTCACGTACACAGTTTCATAAGAGGCTGGCTCCGGAGCAATGCGCGAGGCTTCGCTAATACTTTCAAGATCTAAACCGGAGCCCACATTGTCGAATTTTGATCCAGAAAGACCAAGTCCCAGCATTTTAGCCCCTTGAGCTGAACAAAATGTGCAAACAATGTTAAAGAATCGTAATTCAATGCTAATTGTCCTCACTTTTCTGTTCCTGTTCCAATCCAAGGCTGACGAGATGCATTAGTCTGTCGGAAGGTGGACATGGCGTGTCCGGATGACTTAGACCAATTAGACTTCCGGCCACTTGTTGAAATCCGTCGTAAAATAACTGGCTGAAATTTTATAAATTATCGAAATTTGTCAGAAATCAACAAAATCTATAAAGTACCTAATGATAAGTTTGTGGACCATTTCCCTCAGTTTGACCTTGTTCCGCGAGTCCACGTTGATGTCCATTATGTCCGCCTTTTCCTTCATTTTACAATTTTGAAGTTAGTTAAACTTTAATTTACAATTCTAAAATTAATTTGCTAGTTGGATCAGAAAGCCGAAATTCAGAGTCTGAAATTTAGACTTTCCCAGAATTCTTTGTTTTTCTTTTTCATGCAAACTTTTGTTGTGAAAATTCTCTAATCTTTTCCTCGAAAATATTTAGTGTAGTAATGTCGAAATTTTTTTAAAAAAAATAGCCCTTTTTATGAAAATTAACATGTCTGTAGATTTTAAAATGTCCAAAGAAGAATATCCAAATATTAACGCAAATGTCATTTACCAATATGCTATTTTTATATTAAATTTAAAAAAAATAAGGCTAAGGTCTAATAACATAGGTTTTGCATTCATTGTAAATTATATAAATTAAAAAAAAACTTTAATTATTTAAAACCCAATTTTTTCTCCCGTAACATTCCGATTCCAAATTTAACGGCTCGAAGCAAATACCACATCAATAAGTATAATTTTATAACCTACTTTTCACAGCTCATCTATTTTTGTGGATCTGTACAAATCGAAATAAATATTGCAAATCCGATCATTTATAACACATAAAAATAGATAAAATTGGAAATAATTTAAACCTCAACCAATAACCGCAAGTTTCAATCCAGGTCAACTTTACAAGAGTTTAAAATTTTACGAGCCATTAAATTACTCTTCTTATGGCCATAAACTTTTGTCTTTGCCATTGTCAGGGTCAGCGGTGCATGAGAATGCCACAATTGTATACCAATTATCCCGATTGCTCGTGTGAACGGAAACTACCGTTTGCAGCTCGACCATGTTCTTTAATGATCCCTCTGTTTGTCTGTCTGTCTATCCAAAAATATTAAAGCGTTGTACATGCAGTAGCGACGGAGAATATGCATTAGCTGTAAATTTTCAAGACATTTAGACCTTTTACCTTGAAAGCAAATGCTTATCGGGTTCAATTTACTTCAATTTAGAACCTCAGAGGGATTTTACGGATAGAATGAAACAGTTGCAAAATTGCGAATAATAGGTAAAATAATGTTTTTTCTGAGCCGAGCTACGCAAAGTTAATAAAATAAAGAAGCATTCTGCCTCAGTATTTAAACCAGAGTTCTAATTCAAGTTCTGTCATTTACTTCCCATCATGTGAACTAACGGTTTCGAATCATGAGTAGAGGGACGACGCATTCAACATGCGGGCGTTGGAATGCACATTCCTACTTTTGGCTGTCCTTTCGTCATGTTCATCGTCAGACGACGTCAAGCTCAATTTTGGCTTCAAAGACATTGAAGAATTTGTAAAAGAGTTGGAACTCGCTGTGGATATTTCAAATTCAACAGAGTTTCAGTTTGAGCCAGTTGCAAAAGTCTCGGGTGTGCTTGTTGACAATGACAATACCACGGACACGGACATTGTCCAAGGGCGGGAAGATTTGGGCGATGAAGAAGACGCCATCGCGATGCTTCGAGACCTCAGTGATTTAAATGAAGATTTTGCAGCGGACGTGAGCGCAGGGGTAGAAGAGTCACTTAAATTGTTGTTGGGATTTAAAGGTGAGAATTTTTAACTTATTTGTATTGGTCGTTTGTCAGTTTTAGGAACAACTTTTTTAAAATATGTTTTTTCCCTATTGTTTCAAAACCTAAAGCTGTAAAAGGGAATTTGATGTTTAAAAGAAAAACTCAATAAAATATCTGAAATATGTACTTATATTTATGCAATTTCAGGAAACGAAAGTGAAGATGGTCCAGAGACGCGACAAATGCCAATGTACATGTTCCAAGGTCAATACGTTTCAGAACCTAGGCTCAATCGTTTTATTGATGGAGCAATTCGAAACATGGGAGATGAGGTCAGGTCAAGTTCAATGGACCCCATTTATTTCAGAGTGTTGCCTCAAGGAAGACTTCAGTAAGTTGCATAAAATTCATACGTTTTAAAGCTTAAATATTAATTCTGAAACGTGCTTAGACAACGTGGGAAGCCGGTTCAAGTACAAAAAATCAAAACACGGGTTCAACGTCTACGACCTGGAGGGGCTGGAGTTGGCGCAGGGCGAAAAAAACGACAAACTGAAAATTCCACTCTGGAAGTAACTGGTCGATTGCTTGGCATTAAAAAACGCCGCCGAGCTCAAGCCCAACTTTTAATCCAAAAACGGCGAAGAGCGGCAAAACTTCAAGCCGCTAGGCGAAGACGCCAACGCCAAAAAAATCGCCGGAGGAAAAATCAAGGGCTGTTAAATGTTGGAGTTGTAGCAAATCAAAATAAGAAACAAAATGTGAAAAACAAACGAAGAAGACAAAAACAAAACGTGCTAAAACTAAAAAGGAGGCGGCAAAATCAAAATGCAAAAAATCGACGAAAGAGGACATTCGCCAATCGAAATGTTGGTGGCGGCAGGGTCGAAGGACTGAGTCGAGTTGTGAGGGATGGAGATGCTGAAATGCAGTTATTTGGGAATTATACTCTGGTAATTTTAATCATTTATAATTATAACTTTCTGCCACGATGCCATCCTCAAGTTAAAAATTTTAAGAATATATAAATTCGTTCTTTTATTTATTAAAATTACTATTTTAGCTTTTTACAATTTTTGTAGCGTATAAAAAATAGACGTAATGTTTGGCTTTATTTTAGATCCGCTCCCACATGAAAATTGGACCTGTTGAACTAACAATGCAGATGAAAACTAGAAAAGGTAGTTTTGTCAAATTAAAATTAAAATTATTTTAAAATATTAAACTAGGGATTCGTCGAACGGGTGCCACTCTTCCGGTTCTTCGAGCTCACACCGTCACCCGCGTTAATCACGAGGGCTCGGAAATGGTCGATTTTCTTCTTGACAGGTTTTTAAAGTTTAATATAAGTATATAAATAGTTTTGTGTTTCGAATTTTATTTTCTAATAGGCCACATCCCGAAACAATTCAACTACGAGGAAATTTATTCCCAATGGCGAGAAAACTGGCGAAAAATATCTTCTCTCGACTTTTTCTTCCCGATTCTTTTTTAATTCAAAAAATGCGGGAAAAGACTGGGCTGTCATTACTTTCAAAACCTACAATACAAAGGGCATTGACCTTGACTTTATAACGACGTATATAACGACGTACTGAGACTCTGACGAAATTATGTTTGATATAAATTGACACAGTTGAGAACTTTTGACATTTTTACAATTGACTGTTAAATACTTTTACGAACAAACCGACCACCGGCCGTTTACAGACAGACAAACTCGGAAAATGATAAGAGTCTCCTAAGGAGATTGACTACGACCCACAGAACGAACTTAATAATGGTACATTTTTTACAAAGAAATAAATCAGTTTTTATTTATCTTACAAATATATTATTGCAAAATTTTTTGGTCTGTAAATGCATTAATATTTAATACTGGTAGATGCATCCCGGAAACTCTAATCTAAAGCTAAACAAGTCATAATTTAGTTTGCGTAAAAAAAAGAAAAATTTATCATTTCAGTTCGATTTCGTTTTGAAACATTTGGGCAAAATTAGCCAAAGTTCACAATTATTTTCTCATGTCTTCTGCATTTAGCAATGTCTCTCAAATTCAGCCTGAGAGCCAGAAGCAATTCCCGTATAACTTGTCCCTTCCTCTCCACAAAATCTTGCAGTGGAGGCTGTTCGGAATTGTGGCTTTATTTGTGAGTCCATGTCCACAACTTCCAACCGTTTAACAAACAGCTTGCTATTGCAAAGAAAGGCCCAACAGGTGGACATGAACTCGTAGTAATTGTAGTTGTACACCCACTCCAATTTTACCTGGAGAAAGAGAAACAAAACGTTTTAAATGAACGCTTGATTGTTATTATGGAGCGAAGAACCAGCTTGGGATACACAATCGACTTTAACTTTCAAACTTAGCGCAATCTTTTGAAAATGTGTCGATATCTTGTTTAGATCTTGGATGATACTTTCACCCTTTAATTGTGTCCGTTTATAACGGATTATTTAAAACTAAATAATTACATCCATTTGCAATATGTTTAGTCACCTTATCAATGAACCCCAACTTTTTGGGGGATTGAACTAAAAACGTTGCATTTTTCCCGTGATCCAGTCTCATATTTCTACATATAAAACAATCATTTAAATCATTTACAATTTGTTTCCCTTCTTTTAATTGTTCATAACTCTCACATTTCTGGGGTAAGGTCAACGTTGAGATAACTATTCGTGTCCCCGTATAAACTAATTTTTAGTTTCCCGGTTACCCACTCGGCGGCAATTAAAGGAAATGCAAGTTGCACGTTTACTCTATAATGGTACACTGCAAAAAAATGACAAATTAACAAAAATTTATCCAACAAATGCCAACAATGATAGTACAACTTACGGCAATATGGAGAGCTTTTTGCTGTGGAAACGTAGAAACGGATGAGAGATCGATTTCCTATATTGTTGTACTTGTCCGCGTCTATTCCCATTATGGCACAAAGGGAACCATCGTCCCCACAAGTGTAGCAGTCTTTGCCCTATTCAAATAGTTTAAATTGATTTCAAAATTAGTTGTTGACAAGCTAGAAAATGATTGCATTAGATTGGAAATTTGTGCAAAATGAAAAAAATATTTGAAAAAAATATACAAAATTAAAAATATTGTAAATAAATAGCATTTCGAAAAAAAACAAAGGAACGGGGTTGAGATGCTAAACCAAATCGATAGGTTATTTTATCTTTTACAATCTGGTCAAACATTTTAAAAGCACCAATTTAGAACCCAAAGTAGCAACTTTCGTCAATAAAAACGGCCAAGCTTTTTACCTTGAGATAGGCATTGTAATCGGAACAAGCGTGTCCAATGTATTGACATGAATTTGAAATTGATTCTAGAAAATAATAAATGGCTCGATTATGATTGCATGCTAGAATTTCCCTTTGCGCCAATTCCAGGGGGGACAGGTCATTAGCTTGGATTAAATTCAGGGGAACTTCAGTAACTTCGCATCCTGGCTGCTGAAAGCCATCTACGTAAAGAACCATTGAAAACAAACCAAAATAGAAACCACTAAAAAGCACTAACCATTTGGAAAGAAATCCAGGTGACCACACGGTTGGCTCATTCCGTAGCCTAAAATTAGGAAAAATTAAAGTTATGTTATGTTATGTTAGAAATTGGAAACTTAAATAAAATGTATAGCAAAACACAAAAAAACACTATGATATAATTTAAGTGACATGATCAACATCAATTTGTTTAAGACAAAATGTGAAAGGATAATAAAGAATGGATAATATCAATGCGCAATAAGTGCGGCGTTGTATGATTACCTAAAAGTAAAATAGAGCGGGAGTCAGTGTGGATGACGTCGACCAGTTTAGCATCAGAGGGGTCAAGACGAACAAACTCTGGCATATTTTGAAAGTAAGGTTCGGCAGGGTCAAGACCTAATCAAAGATATCAGTGGATATTACATGTATAATTTATTCTTTTGTATAGACCTGAAATTCGCCCAAGACGAGATTTTAGTTTTTCTCCAGCATAGCCTGCAACATGTGCACCTGGAAGCAGTTATAATTTATAACTTATAAACATTAAAATTGCCAGTCTAAAGTTTTTCCAAAAGTTGGATTAATTGGCAAAGAAAAAAATAGTTTAACGCTTAAATCCATTTAAAAAATCCCTGCACACAAATGACCAGAATATTATACATAATATAAACTGTTGACACAATCAAAATGACATACCCAAAGAATGGCCAATGACATGCACCTCAGATGGATCCACTCCAAATGCGTTCTCCAAAAACTTGATAAAATGCGCAATTTCGAGTCCTACATATTACAACAATACATATTTACTTTGAAATTTAATATTTTTTAAACTTATTTTGCTGAGCGGGTGGTCAAATAAATCAATTAATTTTTGAAAATGTTTACCCACGACCCTCGTGTTTGCCGTGGCCTGTGTGTACAATGGCAAACTTCCTCCGCCCCAATCCACAGCGAAAACATTTAGTTCTTCCTGAGCAACCAGACTTTGGGCCATTTTGACGACCCAGGAACTGAAACCGGTGTCAATGAAGCCATGGACGATAAATTTGGAGGGCAAGTCAGGACGGAAGTTTGCTGTGATCAATTCACTTTTATTTGTGGACACAATCACTGGCTGTAATTACAAATAGATAGGTATTATTATTGAATTTTGAGATCTCAAATTATATTAACGGCAAAATTAAAATTTGATCACACGTTTAAAAAAACGCTCATAAATGATTTTGAGTGTAACAAAACTCAATTTCCCTTACCTTTGACGAATAATTTCTCGTATAAAGCACAAACTGTGTGTTGATAACATTTCTATCAAACGGAAGAAGATTTACAGGTCGGTGGATAAAATGAAACCAATTTTCATTATTTTCAATACATCCATCCAGTTCTTCATAACATTTTCGAGTGAGTTCCACTCCCGTTTCTTGCAGAGGTTTTAATGGCGACTCTGAAGTAGTTGACGATGTGTCTCGGAATTGTGAATCTAAATTGGCAAAAATTAGTGAAAATAGCAATTTAATTAGCTACAATTATTACTGTTTTCAATCCTGGAATAATTTGCAGTTTGCCTAGAAATTCTGGATAAATCTCTGGCCACATTTCTGTTTTGGAATTGTAGGAAAGTTTGGAAAATATTAAAACTATTGACACAATTTGTTGCAAACAACGATAGCAGCAAAAGAGTTGGAGTTGCTGCTAAAACTTTGAACCGCATGACAATTTTGACAATACTTTTGTAAATTTTGTAATTTCGGAACCAACATTTCAGTGTCAATTGCTTTTTCAACTAACTAAATAGTTGCAATTGTTGCAATAATTGTACAGGTGATAGGAAAAAAAGTTGTAGCAGAGCAAAAAACAAATTACAAAGATGTAGGACGAGGGACCAACCTACGTCGTATAATATCTGTAAAATAAATGAGATGTGATATGACATTCATCTTGTGTGGCATCGCCGCACTTTCTTTTGTTCAACTTCAATTATTGAGTTGAATGAGTACATGCACTCTCTCAGTATGACCACTTAACCCATTGTATCTTAACTGTTGGAATTAACTGTAACATTCATTTTCAAGTTGCATTATTGTTAGACAGACAGATCGACAGTTGACAACTTGCTAACGATAAGTAGCATATTGCTTTGGCTGTTATGGTAGTCGTTTGTCTGTCGGTCCTTTGCTCTAATACAATTGAAATATGCTAACCGTCAAAAAATTTGAGACGGTGTTGGGTTTCAGCATTTTATTCTAGCTGATAATCATATTATTTCGAAAAAAATATTATCTCATATTAAACAAATACTTCCAGGACTTGTTATTATAATTATAATTTTTTTAAATGAATGACAGTTTTTTTAAATTTTTAAAAATATAAACAAGTTAAAAAATAGTTTTGGCTCAAAGTTGTTTGACGTTTTTGAAACATATGCTGAAACGCATACTTAGGCTTCGCTGGTAACCACTGGTAACCATAATCGTGACCATGGTACCTTTGTTTCACCTAAGAACAAAACATAATCACAAATTTTAGGCGTTTCAAAGCATTTCAAACTTTCTAAACTGCGGTTTACATAAGAAGCTTCCCGGTATTATGTTATTAACTAAACCAACAATTTACACCAATCTTAATTAATTGATAAACATTTTTTTGTACTAATGCTTTTATTTATACATTTTACATATTTTTTCTAAAATCATGCACGTTTGAATTTAGTTGGTTAACGTTACTATTATTATCATGTTATGTCACCCTAAAATGCAACTATTGCATCACAATTTGTGATTCGCAAACTAGTAAAACACAAATGCCCACAATATGCACAACCTAAGCTTAATTTATGTACCAGAACAGTGGGTTTTATTATTTAATTCCGTCGTAAACAAACAGTTTACTGTTTTTTTTTTACATAATCGTATGAAGAGGTACGTGCATTAAGGCTCATTTTGGGCCCCCAAGTTTTATTTCATTTTTTCAAAGTAGTCTTTGGGTAGTATCTAAATTTGAAAAAAAATCGGGATTTTATTTACCTCTGGGGGCGTGGGGGGTCAT
>JAQIXN010000265.1:0-48983 GCA_034698145.1 Proisotoma minuta
AATTACATGTGGGGTGTCGTTCGAAAGGTAATTATGTGAGGAATTGACCTACACCTAAAATATTTGTTTCGAACCACCCATGTAGGTGTGGTTGTATAAACGGGGAAATTCGAGATTTGTCAAAAACTAGTGAAATCTTGTTCGAAAGTCGACAAATGGACGCTTCGCCCCATCGTTACGTGCGTTTACAACGGTTTATTTATTTACTAATTACCTCAGACTTTGCATCAACTTGAGGCTCATTTCGATATTGAATGTAGTGGGAAACTTTTACGACATGCTCCAACTTTCTAGGTTGTTCTTCCACCTGTAAATTAATTAATTAGCGAGAGGTAGTCGAATTTGGCGGCAGCGACAAACCTTCGCCGCCAAGAAAATCGCCGCAATTGAAATTGCATTCCGATGAAAATGTGAGAAGGAATGAAACATGTAGAATCGATTCATGTAAACGATCGCTGTATTGTTGCAAAGTTGATTCCTGTAATTATAATCGAGAATTAGCGACGGAAAGACAGACAGGTGTAATTAACTTACACTTTAAGCTTTTGTCCCATATCCTGTATAAAACATGCGGCTTGTTGTCGATAATTTAGTTCTTTTTCGACATCAATTCCTGTTTTTCTCGACGGCGTGTTGTCCATCCTGTCGAAATACCATTTGGCAGGATTGCTTATGCAAGTGTCGTCATCTTCCTCGGCCGCGACGGCGGCGGCGTCTACAATTTGTGTGCTGTTGTTGGCGTTAGAATTAGAATGTGACGACGAGGGCGGCTGTTGCGCGACGACACCACCCCCAAATGATGACACTGACGACATTTCCGTCACAAACGCCCCCTCCCCAAACTAAAGATTTGTGCAACTGCAATTTAAATAATTCAATTAAAAATTGACGGATATTTAAACTTGAAAGTGCCGAGGAAGATTAGAGTTTTAAAGCTCCCGCTCGATTTTCACCCTTAATTTGCCGTTTTGCTGTCGAAAGTTGTCGACGTGTCACAATACTTACTTTATAAAGGTCATAAAGCTGCGGAACTGTCGCGTCCACGTCCGCTCGTCCACAAAAGGACGTAACGGTCGTCACAGGTCGCAACAATTACAAAATCCGCTCCTAAGCTCCCTTGCGATGTCGAAATTTATGCTGTCGAAACTTAAAACTGTCCCATTTGTCGTTGTGTCTAAAACTATTTGTAGCTTTCAAATCGTTCCAAAACTTTCAGAAACCGCTTTCAAACTTTTCGTAACTTTTAGAAATTTTCGCAAAATTCTAATTCTAACCGGAAATTCTAACCCTTAATTTCTATTCTATTCTAATCTTCATTAAACTGTCGCCAAATTGTCGCCAACTTTCTTGGATTAATTAAATAAATAGATAATTAAATTTCACCGTCATTAGCTTTCACCATATTTGTCAGCTAACGTTCTTTTCCTAAGAAATCCCAAATCGAAATGTGACGCGATTTGTGAACGAGATTTCAACGCCACAATTCTTTTGTGGTTTTTAGCCAGCGGAAGATTCATTTGCTGCGGACTAAAAATGGTGAAAGTTGCTAAAAGATGCTCTACTCCCAACAAACCATTTCATGGGGCATTAAAATTTCTGAGAAATTGCATGATTTAGAGCTTTATTTGGAAATTTTGATAATTTTACATTTCTTTAAGTTTAAAGCTCATTTATTTAGATTGAGCGAAAAATGGCAAAAGTTTCTAAAAGAATTTCATGAGAAATGGGAAACTTTTGTTTTGTTTTGAGGCAAACCGGAAGGTTTTTGAGATGATTTCGAGATTCGATATGTAAACTTTTTAGACGATTTGGTTGATTTGAATAATTTTCGATAAAGCTATAAAGGTGATAAAGTTTTTTGAGAGCGGAAATGATTTTAAAATTTAGAATGCAAATTATAATTTTTATTTATAGAATGCGAATAATGTTTATAGGATTTTAGAGATAATTTGATAGATTTTGAAACAATTTGAGAAAATAGATTCCAAGTGGTACTATGATATCTCAGCGAATCTGCCATTTATAAAAAAAAATATCATGTCATGAAAAATCTATTTGTGGCGTCGAAATCTTACAATTTTCTTAAAAATTAAGGCTAGCTATCAAAATTCAATTTACCGTATTTTTATTTTAATAATAATTTTAATAATAATTTAATATTTTTTTTTCAAAACTTTTCTAGAATAATGGTAATTTGTAATTAAAATAAAATCAAATCGGGAAAAATGACTAATCTAACCATCTTTCATTAATCTAACCATTTTTTTCATAAAATTTTGATGGCGTCCGACTCTCATATTATTGTTTATGTAATTAAATTCGCATTCTCGATTAAATTGATTTCTAAATATTTTCTCATTTTAATTTTATATACGTTTAAATCCCAAAAATACACAAACAATACAAATTAAAATCTGATTCACTCTTTTCCCAAAAATACAAAATCCGCATAAAATTCAATTTGCTGCGCCGCTGAAAATCTTGCATTTATAAAAAAAATAATTTGTCTCAAGTTATTTCTTAAAGCATTCAAAATTTTAAAAGAAATTATTATTGACTCAATAATCTCAGCTTTTGGTTCAATTTGGAAGTGGAAGATCTACAAAGTATAAGGGGTATTCAATATTTTCATTAAATTCAAACAGCGTCTAAATCTAACATTTTCATGCGAAAAATGCCGATGCAATGCTTTCAATTAAATTGGTTTTTTGCAATCTCTTCGTCTGGATTAAGCAATTTAACCTTGGAATAGCTCAAAAGCCTCATGAAATTTATTTACCTGTCTCCCATTGATTGCATACAAACTTGTTTTCATTCCCCAGCAGCCAATGCCATTGTTTAATGTTTAATCGATATTTCCATCTGCTCTCTGCTTTTCCTACACAGGCTTAAAAATTAAATGCTGAAATGTTTTACTTGAATTAAGTGTCGAATTATTAATTTTTTAAGCTAAAGTATCAAAATGCTGTGCCGCAATTTCAATCTCATAAAACGAAACTATTCAAAGGCAGCCAAGAGTTTGAGAGATCAACTGCAAAAGGAACTTAAGGTAACTGCAGACAAAGTCAAATTTCAATAGTAAAGGGACATTTTAAATGAATTGCCAAAGTTGGAAAAAGAAATCATTGTCATACAACTCAATTTAAAATTTAAACTAAACTCGTTTTGTAGGACATAGAGTCAGGAGGAACGTTCAAAAGGGAGCGAGTGATTTCCACAAAACAAGGGACACATGTCCGCGTCCAAGGCACTCAAGGGACTCTTCTCAATTTTTGTGCCAATAACTATTTAGGACTTTCCGTATGTAATTTTTTTATGAACTTTTATTAATTTTTGAAACTTCATTTTGTAATTTTCAGAGCCACCCAGAAGTTATTAATGCCGGAAAGGAAGCGTTGGATAATTTTGGGGCTGGACTGAGTTCCGTTCGATTCATTTGTGGGACGCAGACCATTCATAAAGTAATTTTTAAAAAGTGTTTTGCCTGATGTTCAAAAATTTTCAAAACATGCTAATGTTTAACGCCAAGAAGTAATTATTGGAAAAGTTGGATATCCTAAGAGCATCAAAGATTTACAAATTCTTGGCATAAAAATAATACAATATCTATTTGAAAATCTTGTGAATCTAATTTTCGTTTTTCCCATTTGTTCTAATTTATGAGTACTTCCTTTTTTCTTAAAAAGTATTTTCCACGCTGAAAGGTATTTTTTTAGAAAAGTTGGTGACGTTTTGGCTAAAACTTGCTAGTTCCCAAGTTGTTCTTTTAAAATTACAAGTTTCACGTCAAAATGATTTTGGTGAAAAAGTGAATGGGTAAAGACCTCATAGGTCCATAAGAAGTTTGGTGGACTTTTTTTCTTAAAATTTTTGGATTTTTACCCTAAAGATGTTGATTCTTTGTTCATTAATTCCAATATTTTACCCTATTTATTGCAATTTCAGGAATTGGAAGCAAAAATTGCCGCTTTCCACGGCCGAGAAGACGCCATCCTCTACGCCTCATGTTTCGACGCCAACGCTGGACTTTTCGAAGTCCTCACCACGCCAGACGACGCCATTCTTTCTGACGAACTAAATCACGCATCTATAATTGACGGGATTCGCCTGGCGAAAGCGCAAAAGTATCGCTATGCCCATAAGGACATGTCTGACCTAGAATCCAAACTAAAGGAAGCGGTATCGAAAGGGACCAGACGTCGTGTTGTCGTCTCTGATGGAGTATTTTCGATGGACGGAAATGTGGCCCCTCTCCCTCAAATTTTAGAGTTAGCGTCGAAATATGATGCCCTTGTCTTCTTGGACGAATGTCATGCCACGGGATTTTTTGGCGACAATGGCCGAGGGACAGAAGAGTACCTTGGAGTTAATGGGCAGGTGGACATAATAAATTCGACATTGGGAAAAGCCCTTGGAGGCGCGGCCGGAGGATACACCACAGGACCCAGGGAAATTGTGGAACTTTTGAGACAACGGTCGAGACCATATCTCTTTTCAAATTCGTTGCCGCCCCCTGTTGTGGCGTCCAGCTCCAAGGTATGGCAATGTCAATTTAAGGTTAATTTATAGTATAAGGTCAACAGGCGTACAACTGATCCCGTAAAAATCCAAAATCAAACCTGTTTATCTGGAAATAATCCTATTTTACATCTGCCAGAAACATATTTGTAGTTTGCGACGTGATGCCCAAACAACAGAAATTAGTTTTCGTGCAAACATTTTGATGCCGCAACCTGAATCTTAAACTATAGCCATAAAAGGCCCCACCTCGGGCCAAATTAAATCTTGAATATTGTAGGCAAAGACCGTTAAGGTCAAAATCTTGTTCACGATTTTTGCTTCACGTTGTACCCTTAACATTTTACATTTCATCGTTACATTTTGCAGGTTTTCGACTTGTTGCTCTCTTCGTCGTCGTTGTCAGCGAAAGTTGCGGCTAATACGAAGCAATTTCGGGACGGAATGTCTGCGGCAGGATTCACAATTCTAGGTGAAAATCATCCAATTTGTCCCGTTTTCATTGGAGATGCAAAACTAGCATCGGAATTTGCTGATAAAATGCTTGGTAAATGATTACAAATTTTAGCTAAAAATTAATTCGTAAATACATACTTTATCCCCAAAACAAACTCAAGAAACCTTTCCAAAGAAATTACAGTTAACTAAATATTTCCAACGCCAAATTTATTCAATTTTAAGTGCTCAAGCTAATAGTCTTATCGATTTTTCTCTACAACAATTTGTTAAATAATCCTTCGAAAAATGTTTTAATCCATTTTTTTCAATACTAACATGCTCTAAATTAATATCTTATCTATTTGCAGGTGAGGGTGTTTACGTTATTGGCTTCAGTTTCCCCGTCGTCCCCAAAGGGAAGGCTAGAATTCGCGTCCAAATTTCAGCCGCGCATACTCCCGCGGAAATAGACGCTGCAATTGCCGCCTTCACCAAAATTGGAAAATCCTTGGGAGTTGTACAATAATTTAATGTAATAAGACTTGATGCAATAAACTTAGCATTTCGAAAAAATTGTTATAATTTCGTTGATTAAAATTATGGTATTTTCATGTCAAAAATATTTTGTAGAGGTGAAGGGTTAAAAGGAAAAAAATTTTTACCAATAATCTACAATGTTAAATTTCCCCCCTTTTTTAAAACAAGAAATATTTGAAAAGTAAAAAAGCATTTACATTGCTTTTCTGCTCGGTCCAACCCTGCCCAAGTTTTTTTTATTGTTTAATGCTCCGAAGGTCAATTACGCCTCAAAAATTGATAGGATTCAACTGGCAAAATTATCCCAGGAAAGAGTTGATCTACCTGGGGTCCAAGCGGAACGACGACGTTACGAAAGTTTATCGTCCATGGACGGAAACGTGGCATCTTTGCCTGCGGTTCTAAACATTGCATTCACACCAAAAATAAATTTACACAAAAACCACAAAATTTGAGTTAGAATTCGAAGTTTTCGAATTTATTACTATTTTTTGATTCTCTGAAAACAAGGTAGGGAAAAAACCTTAATATATGAAACTATTTAATAAAATTCCCTTTTGACCATTCACAATATAACTCTGGTAATAATTAGTAAATATTTTACATTTCAATTTTCATCTATCTAATTAATATTTCTCCATTTTTAAGCTAATTACAGCCATTAACTAATTATTCTAAAAAACTAATTAAGGGTTCAGGTAAACTGGTAAATTTGCACCCCTCTGTAATTATTAACCTGATTAAAAACTAAAAAGTGATGTGAACTAAAGCTTAAATTCCAATTAATTAAAATTGTTAACTAAAAACCGGAATACAAAATGCTTAGAAAATTTTTGTACTGTTGGAAATTAGAAAAATGCGGAGTTGTTGCGACTAGAAGCCCAACAATTAAAGATCAGAGGAATTTTCTAAATTAAAGCTAATTAACCGAACATTTATGTAATAATCTTTGGATAATGGGTTTTTGGGGCTGCTCCAAACATTGCACGTTGAGATCAAGTTAAAACTAATTAAAAATAAAGGTTAGAAGTGAGGCGAAGCAACCGAGAAATCTGAATTCGTAAAAAATATTGACCTTTAACCTTGACCTTGAGGGCCAATCAATCAATAAAAAGATGTTGACCTGAGCTTTGAGCTCCGGAATCCTAATCCCAAGTTTTGGGTCTATAAGTCAACCCGTATGACAGAAGACGGGTGCTTCGCCGCAAAAGAGAGAAGCTTAATTTAACATTCAAAATTCAGATCTATTCCACAATTTAAGTTACACAAAAATAATTTTGGGAAAGAGAGCTAACATTAGTTAACTAACTAATTAAATTTTCTTAATAATTGTACCGTATGTCGGGTTGATTTTGAGGAACGGCAGCGGGGAACTTTAAAAATGCTGCAGCCGCTGGACCCGGTTCATTTGAATTTGGCGGTGGTGGCGGCGGAGGAAACAAGTTTTTGGCCGGAATCCCACCAATTAAATTTGGATTTGTATCTTGAGGGGGATTTTTTGATGTGGTGATGCTCTTTCTTGAATTTGGAACTGATTTCTTGGCGTAATATTGAGTTGATTTTCCTCCGTAACCGTTTGAGTTGATGCTTTTTTCATAAGGGGGTGTGGCCGTTGTGGAAAGAGGGGGCATCCCAGATTGCTTTAGTGCCGCTGGAGTTGGGACTGAAAGTCGGTGACCCGAGGTTTTTGAACTTTTGGTTGAGTAACCTGTAAAGAAACGAAATTTTGAGAAAATTGCATTTAAGGTGGGTTAAATTGTAATATTTTTTTTAAAAAAAATACTTTTTGATTTCTCGGCTTTTTCTGATGAAGAACGTGGTCGGGGTGATCGTGGGGCTAAAATAACAATAATAACAGAATTAGAAATCGTATCGCTCTCTAAAAATGTCACTCACTTTTCTCCTTTTCCTTTGGAGGTGATGATTTCCTAGCAATTACAGGGAAATTGTCTTCTTCAATTCCATTAACTTCATTGAGTCGTATTCCAAAGTTTTTCAACCGTTTACTCAACTCTTCCCTCTTGCGCTCGGCCAGCGTCGGCGTTGCGCTCCATGAAAGCCCTTCTACAATTTAAAGCTTCTTTTCAAACAGATGGCTATATTTTTCAAAATCTCGTTATATTTCTCAAAATATATATACAGGGATACCAGTATTTAACCGTCAAACGACCGAATGTTTCTCCCTTAGTTACATGGTCCCTTTGTCGGTTAAATACTGGTAGCCCTGTATATTTATTTATTTATACTTATTTATATAAGAAATGAGTTAGCAAGTATTTTTTAAATACGAAAATTATCAAAAATTTATCAAAAGTTACAATTTAGTTTTTTGATAAAAGAAGCGAGCTGCTGAAAATTTGTCCAAAACTCTAAACACTATTCAGGAATCATCAATTTCCCAAAAGAATTTAATTTACTTTAAGGAAATAATCGGTAGCTGTAAAAAATCTTGGAACATGCTAAGTTGATTTTCAAATTTTCAAACATAAGAAATAATAAATTTTAGTAAATGAAATGCAATTTATTATTAATAAAAGGATGGAATATACTTTGAAAAACTAGTAAAAACCTGACCAAAATTGATCTAAATAGTTCAAAACTCGCATAGTTTGGACATACCAGTAACGTCCTTTTTGTCAGCGGGGTTGACTTTTGGTGTGGTTTGTGTGATGGGGGTTTTGTCTTTGTCTTTACTTTTAGCTTCGTTTGTTAGCGTTGGAGTTGCATCGTTTTTGCTAGACTCTTGAGGCCGTTCTTTGGATTTTTTATCTTTTTCATCTTTCAGGGGCTCTTCACTTTTGTCTCGACCTTCCCGTTGTCGCTGACGGTACTCCAAAATTGATAACTGAAAACAGAATTCAGGTCAGTCTATAGTGATTTAAGTTATTACGCATTATTCCACAAAAATGCTTCCTAACTGAATCTAAAAATGTTCACATTAACGAATTATTGGCAAATTGTAGCCATTGTTAACCCTAAAAATTGAAAAAGTAAAAAAAAAAAAATCATTTTCCAGGAAATTTTCCCAATAAAAATGTAAATTCTCCTTTAAAGTTAATTAAAAATTTACTAAATTACTGAACATTGCATTGAGCAAATTAGTTGTCTAATTTCAAAAAACTTTACAAATATGTTGCAATTTTCAGTTCTTAACCTTCACATACAATCAATTTTGAACAACAATTGTCCAAAAATCCCTTACCTTTCGTTTGGTGGGTGTAGGAAGCTCTGACGTTGGCGTGGGCGTTAAGACTGTTGCTGGTGGACTACTAAGTCCAATAATTTCAATATCCAAACTATTCGGTCGACTTTGGTATACTTGAGGGAAATCTATCTTTTCAATTGGTTGTATCGGCATGCAGTTCGGTGGGGAGTTTGAATTAGATATTGGATTATCCCTTTTGTAGTCGAGTAGGATCGGGGGAGAGCTTAAGCCGGATGTTAAGGTCAGGTTGGAGCTTGAAATCAAACTTGAAGCTTCCTCCACTTGATCCCAACGAGTTTTTCGAATTTTCTTATCCAATTTTTCTGTTACAGGTAGCTCGTCTGAGAATTGGACACGTTTTTCAGGGACTTTAGGCGTTGGAGCTGCAGGTTCTTCTTTGGAATCGGCCTTGAGTTGCATTTCCATTTCAATTTCCCGCTCGGGAAGATATTCAGGGGCTTCGGCAGTTGCGTAAGTTACGGTGGTCGTGGCGGCAAAAGAGTTTGCTCTTAGTCTTGGATCCTGAAATTGATAAATAAGTGTAAACTACAATATAATTTGATAGATGATAGACACATATTCCAAAACACTTACAGTTACAACTGATCCTATTACGACAGGCATCTCATCACTTTCACTCTCGTGCTCTGCTTCTTCCACATGATTAGCATTTGGCGTTGAAGGCGGTGTGTTGCTCATTTCCGACGAGATCGAAGATCGAGCGAAACGTCGTTTCTTCAATGGCGCCATGCAGCTGGAGTCTAATGGTGAATGAGGTCGTGAGGTCGCTTGTGACGTGACGGGACTTTGTACTAACGCTGAATTTGGGGTGGTTTCCGAACTCTCCTCACTTATAGCCTGTCGTAGCCACCGCTTTTTAGCTGATGCATTATCTAGATTTGTTGTTGAGTTAGCATTTGGCGTTGTGGGTGTTGACGCTAAGGCCGAGTTGGCATTGCTGAAAGAAGGAGAGCCGTTGGTAGTGTGATTTGGAACCACTCGTCGCATGTACTGCTGAGGAAGATTGAGTTCACCGGAACAGTGAGAGGGAGTGTTGTACCATTCTGACATCAGTGTCTGAAAATGAGTGAAAATAAGAAATTATATTTTTATCTTATTACCAAATTTAGTACCATATGCAAAATTGGAATTTATTAAATGTTGCAACTCTAATTTAAAATAGAAAACGGTAAAAATATTTAATTTTACAGTTTTAAACTCTAAAAACAATCTTAAAAATCGTGTTAAAAATAACCTTTAAAATATTTAAATCATTCAAAATAAAATTTTAAAATCTTCAAGTCAATTTGAAATCTTCGAAAATCAGTCAAAATTTCCCAAAACATACCTTTTTAGCTTGTGGGGGTCTGAAGCTGGGTGGCGAAGCTCCAGATTCTGCTGCCTTCGCAGCCGCTTCATCAGCAGAGTTGGTGGCTTCACTCTCGGTGGAAGTTGATCGCATGTCGCCTCCAGATCCGGAACGTCTTGTAGTAATCAGTTGAGGCTTGCCCCCTTTAACGCCACTCCCACTCCTTCCCCTCTTCTTACCCTTTCGCTTCACGGGTATAAACTTCACAGATTTTGGCGTAGCCGTGGATGCTGGCACTGTTTCGACATTCTCCTCTGTCACCTTGTCTTCCTCTTCATCTTTTTCTATACTTATGCTCTTGCGTTCTTTTGCCCCACCCCTTGACTTCGAATGTGAGGTAGAGCTCGCTGCACGACTCTCTTTTTTCTTTTGGTTACTTTCCATTCGCTCGATAAGCTTAAGGACTGATTGTAATTTTCGTTCTTCTCTTGTCAGCGGTTTCCCAGCTTCTTTTGGTGTAGAAATCTCGCCATTCGTTAAATTTTCATTGCTAACAGCCGTTCGTAGCCGTGTTTGAGGTTGCATTTCTCCAAATCGAAGCATAGCTTCGGTACCTGCTGCTGTGGCGGAAGCTCCAGATTTATTTCGAGCTCGGCCTGCTGAACTCGTTCTTCTCTTTGATGGTGGTGGAGGTGCAGGTGCAGGAGTTGTCGTTTCTTTGTCGTCTGTGACATTTGAATTTGACCTTGCCGCCGCTCTTGTGGTACGTTCACTAGGATCTTCAGGAGGAACTTTTGTATCTTCATTTGAAATTGGCGCCAATTCTTCAGAAACTGCCGCACTTAAATCGTCAATCATTAACGTAGCAGCCGCCTCTATTGAACTTCCGCGTCGACTACTTAACCTTTTTTTCCGCTCCGGCAATCCGCCTCCACTTCCTGAGCCCAAAACCCCGTTCTTCTTCATAAGCAGGCCTTCAGGGAGTGGGAGCCCTGATGCTGCAAATGTTTGGGGGTCAAATCTAGCGCCACAGCTAGAGGCGTCCACACACGCGCAGGGGAGTGGTAAAGGAGCCACGCCCACGGCGCCGCTCAGCGTCATGAATTCGTGGGCAATGGTAAGCTCTTCGTCCACATCCAGAGACCCAAGGGAGACGATGTAGGCGTGGAGTGTCCCTTTTCCCACAATGTGACGGATTTCTGCGTTGGGTTTGCAGGAGCGTCTGATGAATCTGGCTTCGTTGCCATACTTTCGGAGATCGATAGAGATGCACATTCCATTGCGGGGAACTTGATGAAAGAAGGCGAAGGGTTCGGGGTAAATTATTGAGGACTTGGGACCCCCTCCACCCCCGGGAGACGATTTCTTCATGCTGTGAACAAGAACATTTGTTAGAACTAGGATAAAATATATATTATAGTTGTGGGGGGAGAAGTAAACAAAAAATTGGCTTTGAATGAATAAATCAATTTTTGCAGAAAACAATTTTTCTACCTCTTTTCTAGAAAAAAAACAAATGAAAAATGACTCAGTTTCAAAAATTTGATTGAAATTTGAACTATGAATGAATCACGAATTAAGGTAAAAAAAACTATCAATTTTAATTATTTTCGTAAAAAATGAACCAAAATCTCGATTCTCGCTCGACAAAGATTATTTAATGAATTGTAATGATACCTTGTTGGCGAGAAAGAGGACGACATTTGATACTTGCCGACGAGTTCCACGACGGCCTCGTTTGGCTGAAGGCGAGCGGCGGCGAGCAATGTCTTAAGTTTCTTGCCGCCCTCGAGGGAGGTGATGCCGAGCTTCCATTTGCGGAGCTCCCCATCGCCCAGGGGCTGAAAGTCAGGTACAATGTGGGCGTTGGCCGAGTGGTGCTTCAACAGCTTTGCCCTAAGTTCTTGAGAATAACTGGATACGGACGCCTCTGCTTCCTCGTATTTGTCCAAAAAGGGAGAGTTCTCTGAAAGTTAGGAATAAAAAAAAAACAAGTTTAAAACTTATCAAGATACAGTCTGATTAGAGTATATAAAATTCGCTATAAAGTTTACGGAAGTCGGTAAAAAAAGTTAAAAAACCTCTACAACTATTTACTATTTGTAAAACTAAACAAAAAAGCGAAAAAATAAATACCATAACTTGATCGAAATCGTTACCTAATATTATGTAGTTTTAACATTTCAATTTTTTTCTTAAAAACGCTTTAATCTCTCATAAACTTAAAAGCTAATGAAGAAACTTTGATGCATTTAGTGCAAGTCTTGAAAAAGCTGATAAAATTCAAATATCGCTGCAAAAACAAAAACCCGCTAAAAAGTATCCGAAAACTACAAAAAATAAAATTGCTATCATAAATAACCCTAGAGTATTTAATAACATATTATTATGTAATTATATACTCAAAGTAAATAACATGTAAAGTCTTACCGTAGGGACACCAATTAGCGAGATTAGCTAGTACGCTGACGCTGAGAGGACTCGTTACAGGGAAAGGATTTTCAGGACTGGACATGCTGCTGTTATCACTACTCAAAAATCCATTTTGAGCTGACAATGAGGCCGAAGTTCCTGGAGTGGCGTAATTCTTGTCAAAATTTTGTCGAGTCGGAGATTTTGATTTTGAACCAAGAATTCCGCTAACTTCTGTGCTTTCAAGGGAAATTATCTGAGGGGGGCTTAGGCCGCCGTTTGTAATGGCTCGGAACGTCTGCAAAGAAAGGGAACAATTTAAAATGAAATCGGGCGTAATCAGATGGTGTCAAAGTAAAATTGCGCAAGAATTTATCAAGAATTTATAAACCATACATTTACTTCCATTTACATTTACATGAACAATTTTTATAGTAAAATTTTTAAATCTTACCTGTTTTCTCTTTCTTCGCGATTCGCCACTACCTCCATTTTCTTCCGAGCCTTCTTGGCGATTCTCATCATTCTCCTCAGGGCTTAAGTTCAAACTTGAGCTTGATGCAGCTGGGGCACTCGGAGTTAAACTTTCTATCAGCCGCTTTTGTAACGTTGGGAAATAAGAGCGGGCTTTTCCTGTTCCAATTCCCTCTTGTGCTGAATTCAATGTTGAAGACTGCTCGTCGTCAAAACTGTTGTCGCTGCGCTCGGCGAAATTTCCAGCTGTCGCAGGAATTGTATGTCGTCGGTTATAAGCCCTTTTTACCGGTTTGCTTTCCCCAAGCTTGAGCTTTCGAGCTGCTCCACTACGTACTACTCCTCTGGGTGTTGTTCCATTTGCACCAGGCTTTTTAACTCCTGCACCTCGTCTTGGCGAAACTGGATAGTCCTCGTCGCTCTCTGTGCCTCCTGATCCCCGACCTCGGCGCTTAATTTGACCTGGCGTTGGTGGAGTCCCATTTGTTCTTCTAACGTTATCTAACTTGTCAATCGATAGTTTGTCAAAACTTGCACTCTTATCCGTGTCCAAAACGTCCAATTTTCGTGCTTGAATTGTCCGTGCTCGCGACTTACTCACCCATCTTGGCGAACAAAAGTCACAGTTGTACGTCTCAGGAATATCTGTCCGATCAATGCCCATGCAGTCGACATGTTGCCAAACGCCGCATTTGTCACAGGCAATCATGAAGCCGTCATCGTGGAGGTAGTCGCAAATACAGCGTGTGATGGCGGGCTCTTCAGTTGAAGTACTTGAACTTGGCGGAGGGACAGAGCGTGCAGGACTTTTAAGTTTTGGTTTAGGGCCAGGTTTTGATTTTGGAGAGCTAAAAAATTCTTCAGACTCTGAAGCAGATTTCGTGGATGCGGAATCATGGCGAAGGCGCGAATTTTGTGTTTCTTCGGCGGCAAGGGCTAGCATATCGACAGGTGACATTATTGGCACTGGCGTCAAAGAATTAGCTGTTGCAAATGCGGACGGTGAGATTAGATTTTGATTTCTTGCCCCACGCTTTGTAGGTGATTTTCTTGGTTTTCTTTCTGTTGTCCCAGCCGAGCCTCGCGGTCGTCTTGTAGGTGATTTTGATGGCGACGCAGAATCTTCTTGCCTTTCTGTCATGGGATTCGGGGTTTTTCGACTTCTGAATTTCTTTAGGGCCCTTGACGGGTCATAAATTGAGCTTGGCGAGTCGCCATTCGTCATTGCATGAGAATTTGTAGCACCATAAACTAATTGGTTGTAGAATTCGGGTGACGCCAAAGGATTTGGCGTATGTGATGTTGGTGGGGACACTGGTGCTTGGACATAGTTATGATCTTGAAGCACACGTTGAAGAGCAACTTGAAGAGGTAATTCTGGGGATGCAATTGGCGGAGGTGTCACTCTTGGTGGTGAAAAATGATTATGATGGTGATGATTATGGTGGTGGTGGTGGTGATGATGATCGCCGTTTCTTAGTTGATGAGGGATTTCTGACGCCAAAGGCTGAATTCTTGGAGTTGGCGCAAGCTGTCCATTTCTTCGCTCCAAAATTGGTTCTACTTTAATTGGATTTAACAGCGTTGGAGATGACAGTTGATTTACATTTAATTGTTCTTGCTCAAATATTTTTGGGACAATTGGAGAAATGCTGATAGAGTTGCTGTTGTAAGTATGACTTGAATTTCGACCCTGGTTTTGTTCTTCAATTGCCCTTGGGACATTGAAAACTCGAAGAGACACCCCTCGATGAAAACTTGATTGCGATGTTTGATGAGGATCAATTTTAATTGATGGTGGAGCAATTAACTGAACAGAAGTTTCAAGTCCAAGGTTCGGAAGTACCATTGGAAGGGGGACGGGTGCTGGGGGTGACAATGGAGGTGGCGTCGAAGTTGCCATAACCGTCGCCAAATTTAAGTTTGAACTTGGTGTAAATGCTTCAGGTGGGAATATAGTACCTGTAATTAATAATTAATTATTATTAAGTAGTCAGTTTAATTAACTTCAATATTAAACATAGTGGGTCTGAAACTTGATGCGAGGGCCTCAATTCCAAAGACGAGCCCTCCAGGTCGCTACTTTCAAGGTCAAACTGGCGGAACTTTGTTTCTCCTCGTTCTAAACATTTTAACATTAATTTTAATTACAAATTCGCTTACCATTAACAATGGGATGAGATTCAGGGCGATAAACACCACAATTTGGATTTGTTGGTGCCGGATTTCCAATTTCGACATTTTTCACTGCCATTTGCGTCTGCACTTTAACTTGTGTCGTTCCTACGCTCGTCGTCGTGATGGTGACGTACTGCCCATCCACATAGCATTCAGACACCGAAACTTTGGAGGGTGCAAAGCACAACGCCGAGGGTGGTGAGGGCATTGGCACAAAAGAAGGAGAATTTGAAACTTCGCCATCACTATTACTTGAATTAGACGACGAAGTGGACAGCGAAAGCGGCGCCGAAGATGAAATTGTGGCCGTGACTGTCGTCGGGCCGTCCCCCACCGCTTCAATTACAGCGGCTTCTATCGCCGCATGTATCATTGTGTCTAGTCCCTCGAACATATCTTCCTTTTGCAATTCCATATAATTTTTATAATTGTTTTTTGAACTTTTAAAAGTTTTCGTCACTATTTCGTCACATTACATTTGATTCACAATCAAAGTTAACTACTCCTCCCCTTTGTCTTCATTTGTCGTTCCGCCACTCCAGTTTCTAATTTGTTCTTGTCGTTTTTCGCCATAGCACAAGCACTTGGCTTGTCGCAGACCCTCCATGGCGTAGATTAGACCCTTAGAGTGACCTTTTGACCTTCCTCGCGCCTTTTATAACTAAAATACTTTCACTAAGCACCTCGAAAGAGTTTATTTTGGGGCGCCCTACATTTTTTTGACACTGGAATTTAATTGTGCTCAACTTAATTGTAATTAAGTTGAACGACTGTTGCTTAATTGTCGAATTTGTGTGATTTTTTGGTTTGTTTGGATGTAAAGAAAAATGGCTCCCATTCTGTGCATTCAGTGTGTTAGTGCATTCTGTGTATATGCGCAAAAACGTTTTGGTTATTGCTTTTGCCGCTAGAGTGGCCACACCCCCTGACGTCACACCCCCTGGACATGTCCCTGACGACGGAGGACGACGGATCTGAATTTTTAAGAAACGTTTATAAAAATTTGTAAATGTGGATGCTCCCATTTTTTTTATAAACGTTCTATTACGTAAGCGTCATAGCCTATGACTATGAAACTATAAGCTTTATAGTAAGTCTAGCAAGTAAATAACAGAGAGCAATTTGCTACAATTAATTTGAACAAGGAAAATGAGGAAAATATAGGGAAATTGTGGAACTAGTCAAGTCGCAGGATGTTGGAGATGCAAGAAGGTATTTATCTTAATTGGATATGCAAATTAAGGCAGACTCCATGCAGTTTTGGTCTTTGATTTTGACCTGGAAGGTCATGGCTTGGGGCTACAAATTGTAACTTTACCTGAAATTGTAGTCGTTGGGCTGCAACACTCGTCAAAGTGTCAAAACATATAAAAGTTATCCAAGGAATAGAAAAATTGTGATAACTCTCGAGCATTTTGACAAGGTTACCTAAAACTTGGGTTGCAGTCCCATATGACTTATTCTCAGATTGTGTAGTAAAATGGGTCATTACCTTCAGGGTCAAAGGGCATGACATTTCATTCTTGGCTTGTTTGTCCCATCATTTTACAAAGCTTCAACTCACTAATTGTATTTGTTCATAATTGCAGACGTTGTGGACACATTTATCCGCTATGGACTTTTCATCGGAGCCCTTTTCCAGTTGGCTTGTATCGGCGCTATCCTCATCATGCCTGAAAGTAACAGTCTATACCAATTGGTAAGTTTATTGCAATTAACTAATTATTATGGGTCGACCTATCAACCTAAAATATGGGACAAATGTAAAAATGTTGGCCAATTAACAAATTATTTGTACTCTTAATTGTTTCAGGACTCGGAAAACGGAAGTGAAGACGAAAACTACGACAATTCGTCAGACCCCGGAAGTCCCACAGTGTCACCAAATCACAATCATCAAAACGGGAAAAAATTGAGCGGAAATGGGAAAAAGAAGCGTCGTTAAAAAATTTCTAATTCTAAATTAAATTATTAACTAATTTTGATCTCAGTTAAGATTTGTAATTTAGTAGCCATTTTAAACTTTTTTAATAAACAAAAAATCTTTATTTTATATAATTCCAAAAATTACTCTTAAATTATCACTTTTAGTCGGTTTTTTGACATTGTCGTCGCAATTTTGGACACTTTTGTAGTCAATTCAATGCACATTTTCTTTAAGTGGAGGTTGAGATTTTGCAAGGATAGTTGAATCTTCAGTAGAGAATTACAATTTATAGTATTTTTAGGACCTAAAATTTAGGATTCCCAAACGACTAAAACTAATTTCACAACATTTAAACAATTTTAACAATTCTAAAGTTTACTACAAACACTGCAATTTTAATTGTTTGCAAGGGCAAATTTCTCAAAAAGACGACAAATTTTGCTAATTGCTAATTTAAGCTAAGAGTGAACTACGATCTGCAAAATATTGCAGAAATGCTGCACAACGGAGAAACTTTAAATGGTTAGTTAAATACTTTTGGATTTTAACTAAAATGTCAACAATTTAGAGGGCAAAGTAAGTCAAGGTTAATGTACAATATACTGAATGAGGGAGCATAATATAATTTAGAGTTAGGGTAAAGATAAATAATTCTTCATTTCTGTGCTTCAATTGATCTTCGACTTCAATTTTCAATCCTTAGTTTGCCTGACTTGAACCTGGAATATAGAAAAATGTCAATTGGTTGGGAAATTACCGGGCTTGCTCGAAAAATTGCTACAAATCTATACATTTTGATAAAACAACAATATTTTAAATATCAATTTTTTTTAAACACTTTGACACTTTATATTGAATTGTCCAACTATCTTTTGTAACAGATTGAAATAATACTCATTTTTATAGCATCATCTGAAACGGATTCAAAAATTCAGCAATTTTCTTCATTTTTAAAAAATCCGGTGGAAAATTTGAACTCAATTTTAGAAATTCAGGAAAAAGCAGATAGTTAATAAATTGACCATATTTTGCCAAACGAATTTTTTAAAAAAACTTTGAGCATATTTAATATTTAAAAGTTGAAAAACACTTTTGATTAATTTCTGAAAGAATTGCTTATATGAAGAATGAAATATGAAGAAATGGAATCAGTTTTCGAACCAATTTTCAATTTATTAAAAAAAAATAAAGATAATTACCGACGACGGTGGCAATTGGACTAGATTCACTTGTATTTTTATTTTCAGAACGAATTTGCAGCGGAGCGTCACCCGCGTCCAGTCTGAAAATTCCAAATTTAAAATCATTTCAATTAATAATTATCTCCAAATTCCACTTAATATTCAAATAATTAACCTTTGACCCTCATCCTTAATAGGTTTAGAAGATTTTGAATTGGAAGCTCCATTTTTCCCATTTACATTTCCTCTTGAATTGGTATTTGCATTTTGGCTTCTCGTTGCTTGTTGAAAGTTTTGCTTCTTAAATTGATTCTTCTTGGAATTTGAAAAAGTCCGAGAGTTGTATCTTTGCGAGGCTTGGTTGTAATTAGAGTTGGAATTGTAATTTCCCCCAATTTTGGCACCTCCTGAGATTCGCATTTCCTCAAATAGTGAGTTCATTTGCTGAAAACAAAAAAAGGGTTAGCACAAAAAAAATATTTTAAATTGATATAATTGAAAATATAAAATATAATAAATATAAATGCTCAAAATCAACAAAAATTGGGCTGTTTGAAACTGAGTAAGTTTTTTTGGAATGTTTGATTAATTTCAGAACTGAAAACATTTACGGACAGACAATTTCAGTGTTGCAAAATTTCCAATTATTTCTACCTGAAAGTTATGATTGAGATAAACATTAGCAGCGCCTGGTCCCATTGGAATTCTAGCCATGGTATTAATCCCTGGCTGAGCATAATTATACTGTGGTCCATAATTTGGACTCCAACTGCCCACAGTTATTCCTGCAACTTCCAACTGGCCCCCGCGACCTCCTCCCCTTGTGGAAATTCCCCCTGGGTCACGTCGCACTCGTCCAGGAAGCTCGGAATAGAGCGGGAGTTGAGCGGGTTGAGAATAATTGCCATATATACCCGCGCCAACCCCAACGCCATAATTTGCACCATAGTTGACAGCGGGAGGAATAAAGTATTGAGATTGTTGAGATTGTTGTAAGAGTCGATTGGCGGCGAGATGAGAGAGGGTGGCGGCGGAAGCGGCGAGAGGACCCCCAGGGAACCCTGATGAAATGTGGGGAACGCGAGATTGTGGGGGGTGTAGCAACTGATTCATTAGTGGGGCTGTAAAAAAAAAAAGAACAGAGTTTGATCAATTTATAACCTTTAAATTAGTCAATTGTTTACTTTTAACTTGTCTTTTGATTACTCGCTTAAAGTATGAATTTTCAACATCAGTAGAAAGTAGAATGAATACTTTTATCGCTTTAAAAATAAAAATTAGCGCAAAATTTAACAGATTTAGCAGATTTAAATTAAATTAAAATATTTATTTGTTTATTTTTTAACGTAAAAAAGTACTGCTATTGAATCTTAAAAAAGCTGGAAATTGGGATATTTCAATTGTCAATTATAACCTTTCAAAGCATTTGAAGAGATAAATTGAACACCTCGCAAATAATAAAGGGCCCAACTTAACCCAATTGATTAAATATTCTTCAAAAACGTTTGGAACCTACCGCCATCGCTGACAATGAAGCTGGTTGGTGGTGTTGACGCAAACTGGACTTTAATTCCCTCCGTAATGGCTTGTCGCAGCTGTTCGATGGAGTACAGCAACTCAACTTTAAAGCCACAAATTTCCCCCAAACTCTTGCCCATTTCTTGTTGTTCCAAGATGTAGGCAAAGATCTTTCCGCAAAAGTACATCCCGGGAGAAAATAACATGTAGGGAATGGGCGCCCCGCAGGCGTCGTTCGCGAGTCCCGCCATGTCCACCCCCTCCATGAACATGTAGGCAAGGGCCACGCTCCTCATGTTCAGATTATAAACCTGCAATTTACAAAACGATTAAAATGGAGCGCAAAAATTTGTAAAAATTTAGTTTTTCATAACATTTTAATTATGTAAAATAGTGTACAATAAAAGCTGTGATTAATTACAGTTACAAAATAAAAGTAATCAAATTCTCCAAACAGAAAAAATGTTGCAATGGCATCAAAAGTTTCAAAAGTCAAAATACCTCAATTTCTTGAGCAATTCCTGGATCCGTCAATTCCTGTATAAATGCTTGAGCTATGAAAGCATCCAGTTCGTTTTTTCGAAGAATCTTTCCCTCGGAGAGAATGTATCGGAGGACGGTGGCCATCACGAGCATTTGTTGAGGAACAAAGTTGGCGTCCAGCACGACCGGTCTGTCTGATTTCATTATAGCCAAATATGCACGGGTTCGCTTACGCTTGCATTCCTCTTTGTCCCTGCAATTTATAATTTAAAAACAAATGTTTAGTTTAGGAAAATTCTGTCAGCAAAACGAAAGAACTTAATATACTTGACAGATAAACAAAATATTCGCATTTTGAGCTAAGAATTGGTCCAAAAGGTTGAATAAATTTTGAAATTAGAAAAAACTTTTAAAATATGATACTAGAATTCAGAAAGTGAAAATCAATTGTATATAATATATCTTTAATATATAGATATATATTCAAACACAAAAAAAAACTTTCTCAAAAAAAATATCAAAAATAAACCTAAACAACCAAATTTGATTATTTTCTGTTGAACCCTTACCCAAGCCAAAGGCGTTCCACAGTGGGGACAGGCCATCCAACTTCAACCGCCGCCACATTCTCGCTCTTTAACGTTTTGGAATGGGGGCAATAACTTGTTTCTTTAACCCAAATCTCAGGTCTGGGCTCTCCCCGTTCTTTGGCCATATAATTAAGGTGGTGGAGGTTAAATAAAATGGCGTAGACTTTGGATCGAAGGGTTCGAAAGATGGAAATATGACGAATGGTGTCTCGAACGTCCTTTGACTCTTGGACGATAGCGGACAGCTTTATTTCACGATGCTTTAAAATGTGGTAAACGTGAGGGGACATTAGTCCACTTTTGTGACGAGTGATGCACACACTTTCGATATTGGGGTTCACGTGATAGAGAAACTTTTCCATGGATGAAGATTTGGTTAATTTTGTTGATGTGGAAGGTTCGGAAGAGGAACCGTTTGGAATTTTTTGAGAGTCGGCATCAGAGAAAATTTCGGAGGCGTCGCCCTGTTGGAAAAATTAAGGATTTTAGAGCTTTTTAGAACATTGAAAGTTTTTGATCTGACAAATCTTTTTTTTTTAAATCAATATTTTGAACGGTTGTCTTTTTTCAAAGTTTTTTAACAATTTTCAAGATTTTTGAAATAGTTTTTAAATATTTTATTTATTTCTAATCATTACCTCAAGTTTTTGACTATCCGAAGGCAAACTTCCATCCACCTTAGAAATTTGTTCATCTCCAACGCCATTCAATTTTTGACTTTTTCCTTCCTGTTTCCCCTTATTGGAGCTCTTTTTGCTTCCACTCTTCTTAACAACTTCCGACTTTGAATTCTGTAGCAGTTCAGAATAATAAGCCAGAGAAGCGGAAAGTTTTTGACCATTGTCTTTTCGTTTTTCGGTGGCTTCATCGCCAGGGAACATGGCCTCGATAATGACGTCAAGTTCATTGGAGCCAATACGGATAACGAAATCAATCAATTTTTGGACGGACACGGCGCCGTCAAATGACGAAGAATAGAATGGGGCGAGATCATCTGAAGTCAAAATGTGATTTCCGAGCAGACAGCCGACAATTAGGAATTGTTCTCGGGTCAGTTTCAGCTCCGCGAGAATTGGCGCTAGTTTTAGTTCTGTGGTTTCGAGAGAGCCCTGAAATTTGAAGGAGAAAACGGAACTTAGTTATTTGGAGCTTTTGATTTAGCGAGGTTAATCAGAAAACATAAATAGTGAAATTTCCACAATTTAGTTCAGAAATAAAAATCCATTCGGACATATAAAATCAAAAATTGTTCTAAAACAACAAGAAAGTTGTTTAGTGGAATTTTGGCAAATTATCGGTCAAAATTGCTAAACAAAATTTGTTTAACTTTAAATTTGTATAAATTAGTTTCAACAATCTTTAAACTTAGAAAAAATACAAAATAGTCATTCGCAAAAAATGAATTTGGTACATTAATCAACTGCCATTTTTTTTTAATTTGCAGAACCTTACTTAAAAAATAATAATAATTTAATTATGTATTCTAAAATGAGGAAAACTTGTAATAAAACTAACTCACCCTGAATGTAAGCTTGAGTTTGCCTCCAGAAAAATATCTGGGGATGTCAAACAGAAAGTATTCTGCGTCCCCCGCAATTATCCCGTGGAAATTATTCTTCACGCAGTAACGCGCTATTTCCTTGTGGTGATCTTCCAATGTGCTCATCTACAAAAAAAATAAAACAAATAGGACTCTTTTGAAGAAGTTGAAGGTGACAAATAGCAAAATACCGTTTTGATATCAAAAGATCTGAACGCGTAGCGAATAGCAGTGCGAAGGTAAGCAGGGGGAAGCCACCAAACCCTGAAAAGTTAATAAATTTAAGTTAACATAAAAATGAGAATATAAAGGTTCAAAAAGTAAAACAATAGGCATGTTTTTCAATATTCAACCAAAAATAGCTTCAAGCAAAAGAAATTTGGTCAACATAATGAGTGATCTATAAGTGATCTATATGATCTATTGTATTTAGCTTAGCTAATTATTAGCTAACAATTAACAAATTGCGATAACTTACTTGGGCGGGGGCCTCTTCTTGTGATTCACATGTTGATTAATTTCCTCGATGAACTTTGCCGTCTGCTCCTGTTGCGCCTTCCACTCGTGCTCGTATCTTGAGAGCTCAAGGGCCCCGTTAAACGCCACCAAAAGCTCTAGCTCTGACGACAACACCACGTTGGCGAAATTACGCAGAAATTGCTCCATCTTGTTCCATTGCCCCCCGCAAACCCAATCTGGAACATGAACATATATATGTAAATTGCAAGGCAAACGAATGATCTATTTGTTAGCCCGTCGATAGCTAAACATTTTGACCTGAGGACATGAAATTTGGACTGCAGCCTCATGAGACAAGCTCTTTACGTCAACAAATCCAATGTCATTTTAATTTCAACGTAATTTTGTGTGGAAATTTCGACACAAAATCTGATTCAGATCGTTCGCATTTCCTTCGCCTTTACACCTTAATTAACTAATTACCTGGATAATAGCCCCCATACAATCGATCCAAGCAATTTTCCACATCCAAAATTAACTTTAATTTTTCAGGTGTCCCTTTTCTCGCCTTATTATGCGCCAACTTTAGCAGGTCGTGGGTCTCGACGCCGGCAACAATTTCATTTAAACGTTCCTACAATTAACAAACAATTAACAATCGCCCAACAATTAAACTTTAACTGCCCTCTTACCTGCAACTCCTTCAGCCCCATGGTCAATTTTTAAAGTTTTCCCAACAATTGACTTTAAATCTTCATTTTTCGTCCGGAGGAAGTTTGAATTAAGCTTAATTAGGAAATATCAATTAATTTTAGTTTGTGTTTGAGCGCAATTTCAATTTAATGCTGTGTGCTATAAAATTCAGTAAATTGTTACCCGTAAATAAATTACCCGATTTACAATTCCCGAAGTTTTTTCGTTTTCCCGAAACGAGAGTTAGAAGGAAATGCCATCTTGAGTTATATTGCAAATTGCTCCGAAATCTTTGTTTAACTCCGATGGGCTTTTAATTGCATGAAAATTGTTAATTGCAGTTAGTTAATTATGTGAGGTCACTTTCAATTTGGGATATTGTAGCATTTTGAAAATTTGAAGGGTTTTCATGATTTTTTTTTTTTAAATGTTCAACAGGCATTATTAATATATTAAATAATAATGAAAATTTATATTTTAAATTATTATGCAATTGTGCGAGAAATTTTTCAAGTTCCATTTGAAAGCGAAACCCAAAAGTCAATTATTTTTCAAATAAAATTAACAAATGACAATTTTTTTTAAATTGAACTTTTTTTCATTCGAATTTGCATGAAAATTAACTATTTTTAGATTTTTTAGTTACTTTAATTGATTTAGAACCTATAAATTCAATTATTATTTTTTTAAACTAATTAATTTAATGAAAATAATTTAATTTAGACTTGAATAGCATTAAACTCAATTTAACTAATTTAATTAAATTAAAAGCAGACATCTGAAGAATTTTAAGTGCAAAAAAATCCAATAAATAAATTAAATTAATGGAGTCAATTCGATTTCTCTGAAATAAATGTATTATATTATATTTATGCTTTCTCCGGCATTTGAAGCCTTCGCCCACGCAAAAATATTTTGTAGGAAGTCTTCCTGAATTTATTCATCCGAAAATGGAAAGAATCTTGAAAGGATTTCACCATTAAAGCCAACGAACTTCAATGATATGCTAAGTATTTGGAAATTGGAGAATTGCAAGTCGTTGTAATCAAGCGGCGTCGTTTTCAATAGAAAAATAACATTTTATTCAATTTCACTAATAGCAGTTTAATACTTTGACAATAAACTCTGATTTGAACAATTAACCAACAATTAAATTCTCTGCCCAATTATCAACTTCCAAAGAATCTGCAACAACAATTTAATTTGAAAATAAGTTTGACCCCAGCTTTCCCCCAGATCGTTGTCCCTCCCACTAAAATTATGACCAACATCCGGTCTGAATTTCTCCGGATGTTCAAGCAGTCCATGAAACAACTTTGTGCACAAAGTGGTGGCTATTTCTCTTCCCCCACAGGCTCTCTTCCCTGCACCAAATGCCGCCCATCCGGCGTTTGTCGTATAAGCTACACTCTTCCCTATCTGATCCATTGGAAAGAAAACGTGGGTATTTGGTTTTATGACATAGTCGTCGTCCGGGGAGTCCGCACCAGCTTCTTTGTACCCGTTTGGAAACCAGCGCTCGAGGACGGGAAATGGATGGGCGAAATTAATTCCTGCCACGAGAAGTCGTTCCATGTCAAAATAGCCGTCTTTTAAAGGTCCAAATTTTTGTTGAAAGTCGCGTGATGCTAACGTCACGGCCACGTCCGTGATATTGATCACAGGACTTATAAAGAAAGGTTGAAGAAGTAATGACCAGTATTCGTCTTGTGTCCAAGACTCGGCGCCAAAAATTTGGAGAATTGCGGGCGAATTTTTGATTTTATCTTGGATCCACGCCACGGCGGCGGTTTTTAATTCTTTGTCGCCGACTCCCTTAATTGCAATTTCTTTGCGCCATTCTTCAGCTGCTGCAAGAAGTTTGTCGTAGTTTTGGTGGCCTGCCATACGACCAAAAAGCCAGGCATCCATGATTTCAACGATAAGCCTGGCGAGTTTTGGTGCATCGATTAGCTCATTTGCTTCGATTGCGGCGTTGGTTCGTTCTTCAGCGATTTTCGACAAGGCGTCGAGTGACGGTAACTTATATTTCAGGGTATGGAAATTTTCCTTCATTCTCCCCCATTGGTCCCCATCGACAGACTCCAAGCTCACAATTGGACGAAATGCTTTGAGGCTTAAAATTGCTTCAATTCCGCGGCCTTTTGATGCTGAAGCCGCAAGTAGTCGTCGCGCCAACGCTGGATCTCTTATCCATGCATAACGACGACCCTGAAGGACGCAAAAAGTGTTGAGAATAAACTCGCGACCAAAATCATAGCGGATATGTTTTAGTAGGAAGTAAAGGACGACGAAAAATGCGGCGATGTAAAGAATGACAACCATTGTGATCAGAGATGACGATTTGGAGATCTGAAGGATTGAAAACAGTATATTTAGCTAATTAATTAAGTTGATAATGACAATCTTCATTCGAACCTTTGTAACCAATTAAAGCATCCCCGAGCTGGATGAGTTGATAATTGACAATTAATTCAAGTTATCACTTATCTGTGAAAAACACAATTATCATTTTAGGTACAATTTACACGTGCAATTAGTGATTATTAACTAATTCCGGCAATTTTGCATGCAAGCTGAACAAATTGCCTGCAAACCGCTTTTTGTTTGTCAAAAACAATGAAAATAATGAAATGTAAATTACGTAGCTTTAACTTACCTCCAATTGAATTAAATTAAGAGCTAGACTAATTAATTGACTAGATTAAATTTAATGACGAAATTTGAAGCGATGACAAACGTTTTTGAAGAGTTCGGACAAAAGTTTTCTCAATTTTGGTGAAATTGAGTCAAATGCCAATGCTAATGCTAAAGCCGAATTAAACTAATTTATTTTTGAGGAAGGAAATGCAAAATGCAAATTTCAATTTAGTAAATTGGGGTAAATTCCCAGGCTAATTTGCATATTAAGAGAAATTTTCCAATTTAGTTGGATAATAAAGTAAATGTTTACGTTTTTTAAAATCTCATATTCCAGATACTTTCATATGCATTTTAGACTTTTTTGAGGCGAATAATTAATTTTAATGGAAATTTCATTTTTAACACTGCAGAATTTACGAACATTGAATATTTCTAATCTAACTTTTAAATATTCTTTTCGCAGAGGGTTTTAATTAAATCTTTTAATTTATAAAGAACAAAGCAAAAGGTTTACTGAAAATGCCACTTTTTAAAATAAAGGGAAATTAGACTCGTAATTATTTAATTATTTGTGATTTTTATTAGAGCTGAATTTTGAATTACTTATATCATAAAAAAATTGCATTGACATACTATTAATCTTTGATTCGCAAGAACGGCCAAATTTAAAAAAAAAATAATTAAGACGTGCAACAATTACAATTTACAACCCAATCTGCTCTGTAATTGAAATTGTTAATTAATTGCTAATTCTACTAGTAGTATGTATCTATATATATTTCGTTAATAAAATATTACAATCATTTAGAATAAATATTTATAGTCTTTAAAACATTTAAATTGAGCATTACAGTCAGTGCAGTCGATTTGTTTAGCAAGTGTTTCAAACTGTAAACTTTTCTTATAAATTTTCATCATTCCAATAATCCAAAAGGGAGTAATGTCGCTAAAAATTTAAATTAAGTTTAGTAACTAAACTGTTAATTTTAATTGGTATTTTCTAATTTTAATATAATATTTATATTTATATTAGTCGCAAACATTGTTTTGTAAACGTTTCAAGTCAAAATATTTTATTTAAAAGAAATTGACTACTTTTGCAAAGGCAAGATGAAAAAAGGTTTTCATATTATTATGTAATATTATATTGTGTACTTATGTATGTATGTATATATATATATATTTTTTTTTTAATTTTTTTAAACTTTTCTAGATTTTTAAAAATATTTTAAATGTCGAGCAAGACTAAAGATTTCTTGTGATTCGAGATTATTTTTTCAAAAACCAGAGGTAAAATCGAATTAATAGGAGACAATATCAGACAACTATATAGAAATTTTTCTGATACGCGCATTTTTGACAATTTGATAACCTACATCCAACTTTAAATTAAATTGATCCATTATGCTCACAAAAAGTTGGTATTGTAATGGTTTGAAGCTGATTGATTTTTGTTTTAAAAAATAAAATAAACACATACATATTATATACATATATACCGTTAACACATAATGGAACGCTTGAAAAATGCCAAGCACTTCATGAAAAAATTCCGAAATAAAAACATTTAATGTCTTTATCAAAATTTGAGCATTCGATGCCAAATACGAAAATTGTATTAATAGGTATTTTAAATTAATATAGTTAAATTGCACATTTAAGGTTGATGGATTAATTCAACTAATTGAACTCCATTTGTCATTTGTATGAAAATTTGGAATTGTTTTTTTACGTTTGGTGTCTTCTTTTTAAAACATCGTTTTTGGCACTTTTCGATTTTTTACATACGTTAAACGGCCAAACAGATCCCCAAAATCACCAAATTTTTAGATTTTTAAATTAGTAATAATTATTATTACTAATTTAAAATTTAAATTTAAAGCTAAGTGGTGAAAATTGGTTTAAAAATCAAACTCATTGTTAAGGATAGATGTCGAGAAATATATTTGAAGATAAATGACAACCTAAAAATTATAGATATTTCATGCTAAGGGAAGGCATTGATGATTTAGCACAAATTACAATTGAGCCTTTTATAACGATTATTTGTAAAAAATACCTTTTTTCATGAAAGGTTCAATTCTGAGAAAATGTATCAAAATATAATTGATGGCCCAACGATTGTTATGATTGATTTGATGCTTAAGTACTCTTAGTTTGATAACTGGATTAAATTGCAAGTTAAATTAGCGCCCCCAATGCATTTTTAAAACGTTTAACACTTTCAACTTTGAAGAAAACGGAAGGAAGTTAAATGTTTTTTAAGTAAAATGTTTAAATGAAGTTTTTGTTAAATGTCCCCGGAGGGAGACCAACTTTGTTGATCCGGCTTTGACAATAATAAAGATAAATCAATCAATCAAGTTTATAGTTTCACATAAAAGCTTATATCCTGTTAAATTGCTAATGAAGTAGAATTTTAAAATAATTTGATGTCTAAATTGGCAAAATCTAATAAAATGTCATAAAATGACATCTGTAATATCCAGCTCTAACTTTTTATTAATCATTTACCTAAGGCACAAATGAATAAATTATCAAACCAAAGAGTGTTATTTAAAATAATTCAGGGCTTTACCGTGAAAATTTCAAGCTGTAAACATTTTCAAATATAGAAAATGATATTATCATTAAATTTAAAAAAATATAAAATTTATTGGCTCGCAATAAAATACCAAAATTAACTTTTATCCTAATAAGATATAGATTCCGGGAAAATTTTACTCGTTTTATTTTTATCTTTTATATGTTGGTTGCTTTTTGGTTCTGAGTAAATTCAATGCAATATGTTATTAGATTAAAATATGCAATTAAATATTCGAGGTTCATTCATATTTATTCCCGAATTAGAGTTGAGGAATTTTGATTAAAATTTTATTTAGGAAGTGAATAAAATTCCTGTTGAATGAAAATGTGGTGGAATATTTCGTTCCTACCTTTCTCCTTGACATAGAATTCTGCGAAATGTGTAATTCACGGCCCACTCAAACATCTCCATTTCCCTCATCTCCTTGATACAACTGAATGTAAGGTAGGGGTGAAAAAGATTCAAAATCGCAGACTGACAATTTGACAACGGATTGAAAGATCTAAAAAAAAAAGACAGACAGACAAATAAACAAACAGAACTGACAGAAATAGACAAAGTTATATATGCTTCCACCACGCATGCAAATAAAATATGAATTGAACTATTCAAATATTGAAATGTAATTGAAATTCTGTCTGAAATTCAATATTACAGACAGACAGACAGAGCAAGCAGTATGAGTAAACATTATCTGTCAGTTGACACTTTTGGGAGTGAGCCGAAAATGAGAGATGATTATTGAGTTGACGTCCCAAAGATTAGAGATTACAGCAATTTTCCAAATTATCAGTTTACGCGGAGAAAATAAACTATTTTTGGATTTATTTTGCGTAAGCAACTGCCACGTGTTCTTTTATATTTTGTGGTCTGTTATTTAACCATTATTTCGCGTTATTTAAGTAGAACTTTCTCCAAAGCAAAGAATGAAATTCATAAATAAGTTTTCATTGTGTGGAAAAAGTTCTTTTATTGAGCAAATGGGAAATTTGATATCATCCAAAAGATTGGAGTGGAATTGAATGAACCAGTTCTGCCTACTTATTGTTAGTTAGTTACTTTATGTTTAGTTTTTTTTTTGCTGTCTGTCTGTCAAATATTTATGTATAATTCTTATTTGATCTGCCAATACTACGCAAAAGCTTTTTTGCCAAAATCGTTTCGATTTTTATATATAGTATTTCAACAAACTATATACTTTCAACTTTATGCTTTGTTTGTATGAGAATTCACTGAATAGTACTTTATTACAACCATTTGCAGCTAAATCCTGTTAAAATTATGGCACAGATCAACAAACTTGAAAACAACTTGAATATAAATGTATATATATTTATGTGTGTTTGGCTTCGATTTGTGTCAAGTGTTGAAATTGACATTCAAAGCAAACACTCAAAGCTTTCACTTTCAAGTGAGGTAAAATAAATTGAATAATTCACAACGCTGCTTATTAATTATCGTAAGCTTTCCTTTTCCTTGAACTGTCTCTTGCAGATGCAGGCTAATTAGCAGAAAGAGGTTGTAAATGGATTAGGGAAGGAGTGAAACAAGATTTCTTAAATTTATATAACATAAGCCCTGTGTATGTGTATGGCTAAAAATCGACAGACAGACGATGTATTCTCATCATAGTAATTTGCAGATAATTATTCAACCGAAGGAGAAATTGAGAACGTCAAATCATCAAATTATGGTTAATTTAAAGCGTCTCAATTGGAAAAGTAAATTTACCCATAAGAAAGTTTGAGAAAGGAGAAATGTAGGAGAATGACGCCGAATTGTATTTACAAATTTATTTTAGTGCGTAATTGTGAAATGAAGATACAAAACAAGCTGAAAGATAATTTAATCCTTGAATTTCAATTTAAAACAGCTGAATAGGGAACTTTGATGATTTTTAACCGTTTATTCAATTTTAAAAAATGTTAGATTTTAAGCCGAAAATAGATTTGAAAAAAATTGGTAGGCTCTAACTCACACAGATTTGTTTTTTGTAATTTTGGCTATACAAATAAAAAGTTTTAATGGCTTAAAATAGTCTAAAGTTAAAGATTTGGCAACAGAAAAAAGTTTTGATTTTTTAGTATGATTGGATTCTGGATTATTTTTACTTTCCTTTAGCGGTTTGTTGGTAGAAAATTTAAATGCACATTGCAAAGGTTCAAAACCGAAAACGTTTCCAAAAAAGGTCAGAATCTTTAAATAAGGTAAGGTAAAGTTTGGTGAAACATTTGAAAGGTGTGTATATCAATAACGCTTGTAATAGAAAATTCGCAACTTACTACAAGTTACTACAACTTACTTAGGGTATTTAACCGACAAATGACCGAACGTTTCTCCCTTAGTTAAATGGTCCCTTAGTCGGTTAAATACTGGTATCCCTGTATCAAACTGTATCTTGCAAAATTATGGTTATTTTTGTTTTCTACTTCTGTAATTTTTGATTATGACAAAAAAATGCAAGACTTCAAAGTCAAAAACGGATTTGCAAAAAATTGGGATAAGTTCATAGTATAATATAGATTGACAATTTCCACTGTCGGAATGCTTCCAATTTGGAAAGCGTATCGGTTTGATTTTTGATTTTTTGATTTTTTAGTTCTGCTATCACAAAAGTTTAAGAGGTGAAAGCGATTTAAGGAGAGTTTGAGTTATGGCACGCTTAAACTTTGGAACTGGCCCAATTTCATTTTGTTCAGCCGAGTCAATTCAAACTTTTACAGAGTGTCAAAAAATTCTAAATTTTCATCTTGCTTATCTTTAAGTAAACCGGGATGTACGTGAAAATTCGCCATAACTTTTGATAATAACAATCAAAGGCAATTTTACAGTATGTCTTAAATTATATTTTTCTTCTGGGAAACTATTGTAATGATTATTTACACATGCAGAGTGAGCCAAACGTGTAATTTACATACATGTATCCAAGGCAAAGTCTTTTTCACCCTGTATACCCCTAAAATAAATTCAAATTATACAGGGTGCTCCAAATTTTATGCAAATCCATTTGCCCACCCTGCACAAATATCCATGGATCGGTTTAACAGCCTGGATAAGATAAAGGTTGGTTGGGAAAATTGAGACGTGGTTTGGGTCGATAGTTTTCTCTCCAAGGAAACACGGAATGAATGACGTTGAGCATTTTTATAGAGCTCCATACCAAAGAATAATCCGCCCAAATGAAAATGCTGACAGACAAAGAAAGTGAAACAATTACATAATCCCTTAATCAGCCAATTATTTCCAACGCTGTAATAATTGTTAATTGGATATATGTAACCTTATACAGGGTCGCCAAAATATGTAGTTCATTAACTTTAGCTTGAATAAGTTTAATGAACTGGGGGCGATCAATCCAAGCGAATTAATTACATTTGGTATTTTAGTTATTCGGGGTGAGAAAAAACCAATGAACCGCTTGGTAAAAATTTCTTGTACAAGTTGACCAATTTGCTTTCTCATGAAATTGCAAATTATTTCAGTTTAGCAAACCTTTGGATACATTTTTGTACAAAGTGATTAGAAACACGGAGTGCTTTCTTTGCAAAAAAAAACTTAAAGCCATGCAATTTTTGTAATTTTAATACACTTTATGCCTTATTTTTGGTTAAATTACAGACTATTTGCTTAGATTTATTTTGAAAACATTTTTTTTCAAAATTTTAGAATTTAAAATTTACAAGTTTAGAAAATCTTCACTTTTTATAAATTGTACAACCTTTGAATCTTAGCCAAATCCTGTCAAAATTTACTTTCTCCAAACTTGCTAACTATCATTTGCATCCATTTTTAACATTTTCGAGCACTTTAGTAAATAAAACTCTATAACAAGGTGTTCACTTTGCATTGTTTCACCCAAGCCTTTTAGCAAAACTTTCTCCACACCCCGTACATTCCTCATTCCATTCACATTACTCTCTCCTTTCTCCTATACCTACAAATGTTGTGTTGTGCATTCCAAGCCACTTACAAATCCACGTCTCCAATTCTGCCTCCCAAAATTTTCCGAAAATTCCACAAATTACCAATTTTCTTTGGAAAATGTTTTTCTTAATCTCTGTTTGCCCCCGTAGAATAGTAAGTATGTCAAACACGGGATATAGAAAGTGCTCTCTCTCCACTTTTCCTTTATTTCGCTCCGATCCGTTGCCCAAACCTCTACTCCAAATTTTCGCTTCCAAAACCTAATAAAATATTCACCAGTTTCTCCATTCTCTGACAAAATGGAATAGTTTGTTCCGATTTTATTTTTTGGAAATTCCAAACCTTCTGCATAAGTGCTGCTATTTTTTTTTTAAATTGAAGCTCGCCTTGAATAAAAATTAAGGTAAGTATTTTTTTACAATTCATACCATTGATTTTTTTGTCATTGGAATTTTCCATAATGTAATTGTATAAGTACAAAAGAAAAGATTGACACAAAAGAACGGCACATTTTCCTTACCCTGAATTTGTTTTATTCCAGAGCCAATTTGGTTCTATGTTTGTGATATAATTTACAATGTATTGATTTATCTGTCGGCCTCAGAATTCCTAAGGATTCTCTATTAAAACAAGTAAAGGAAAAAAACCTTTTGAGTTGACAATTTCATATTTGTAATAAATTCGGCAGCTTTTAAGATTAAATAGACACTTGGCTTAAAACTGTGGGGGTTATTTAGGTATGTATATATGTAATAGTGGGTAAATATATGATATACAATCTTTGTGTTGGTGACACAACTCAAATAGCTGACATTTGAGTTGATTTTCTCTTTCAACTCTCATCAAAAGAAAGCAAAACTGTTTCATTCATTCATTTCGAGCTGAGGCTTATTCAATAAAATTATTTGTAAAGCGAATGTGAAGAGTCAATTATTAAAAGCCTCTTTTGGCTTCTTTGATTGAATTTTTGGTTCAAGATTAAAAACGTTGAGATATTTTAAGGAAATGGTTTGTCTGTCTGTCTCAATTTGTTATCTTTTGAAAATAAGGAGCTTCATTGCTTCATAAACAGACAAACCAGGAAGCGATGGGATGCTATTTTTTTTACTCCAACCATTCCTTTTGGTCCAATTAAGGATTAGCAGAAGATGATGCAAAGAATGTGAATTAGTTGTAAGAGAAGATTTCCACACAGTTTTGCAAAGATGTGTTCAATTAAAAAGAAGAAAGTAAATTGGCATTTTTCTGGTTTTCAATTTTATTTCGAGAACACCTAAAGCAGGTTTCAAACAAACTTAAATTAGAATGGAGTATACACTTTTAAAAGATCAGTTTTACTGAATTGCAACTTGCAACAACCAGAAAAAGAGCAATTGGTAACTATATATTGGTACTTACAACCAGAAGAGAACATGTTGTATTTCAACGAATGCCAATTCTATTTTGCAAATACAAAATACAAGTGATTAAAGATCTTATGACCACAACCGATTATCAGTATGCTTTGTCTGTCTTTCCATCTAAAACAATTTACAATAAACAAAGAAATCCTTATTTACTTTCTCCAACTGATTTGAATTAAAAATACTGACCTCAAAATACACTCACTCGTTGCATCATTACCTCCTCTCTCTGTCTGTCAGTATTCAAATGGGCGTGGTTCCCACAACTTTGACCCTTTTCCCTCATGATTAAAAAGTTTTGCTCACCCCGTATCTTCTTTTATCTATAATGGGATTTCCGCTCCGTTGCTTTTGATTTTGAGCAAATCCAATGGGGCGTGGAATTTAAAGGAAATAATTTCCCAACAACAATGAACAAAGAGAAAGCCTTTGTTTTGTTAGTACAAAAGTTGAACGTGGAAATGCCAAAGGCTGTTCAATTTTACTTTCACCTATTTGGGAAATGGATTAGACTTTCTTTACACTTCCCAGATACTTAAGAGACTTAAGCTCATTAGGAGAAATCAAAAGATTTTTTTAGAGACAAACACATTGTAAAAGGGATACAATTTAAGAACTACTTAATAGCTTTTTGGAGAAAAGAGTTAAAACTTTCGCTAGGTTTATTTCCTGAGAGGGCTCGAGGCAGGACAAAATATTTCTTTGTTTGCTTTTAAAATTGACCTCCTAGAAACTCGGTCAATTCTCCTTTGTTGACATTTGCAGAATTATCTGCTTGTCTAATTAAATTGGAATAAAATAGACAACGTACTTTGACTTTCTAAAGTTTGTAAAATGGCTTCATCGGCAACTTTGAATGTGTGTACGTGTTACATTTTACTTTCTCTGAAATTAAATTTGCTTTACCTACCCTGTATTTATGTCTGTTACAATCGAACGCAAAATAATTCCAATTCCAACTTTTTGGGGTAAAAGGTTGAGGCTCCTTTCTTAAGAGCAATGGAATCTATGTTGCCCGGTTTATTTCCTTAAAAGACTCGAGGCAGGATTTTTGACCAATATTTTCTTTGGCAGGTTTTCGTAGTAATTGGTTCGTTGCAATCCGCCCCATGACAAATTGTGCTTTGCAAAATAAACAGGATTACCTTTACCTGCTCTGTCTGTTTGTCTGTGGAATAGTAGACTTCAAATAATTACATAAAATATTTCCACTTCTTTTCTCCGTGTTCTTGTCGGTTTGAAATTGCAATTTTCAAAAGTGTAACACTTAAGTGGATTTCATACTATACAGTTGCATCCCTATATATTATATCCTCCCCTGTCTGTCTATCTGCTAAATTGGCTAAACAATTTTTCAAATTGCTTTCACTGTGTACGTCTATCTGTCTGTTTGCAACACATTTTGTATCTTGGTATTTCTATCTCTGTTTCTCCCATATGAAACTGCTTACATTTTACCAGTGTATTTTTGTCTGTCGAATTGTATTTTATCTGAAACAAAAAACTGCCAGTCTTCCGGCCCTGTCTGTATTTGTAAAATAGCAAATAAAATGAATTTCGAACTAGTTGCATCCCAACCTCCCTTGTCTGTCTGTCTGTCGATTAAAATTGGACCAACATCTGCCAATTTCCTGTCAATTTTCAAAAACATTTGTATCTTGTACCTTGCAACTCTTACTTTCTCTAAATGAAATAGTTACCTTCTCTGCCTGTTTGTCTGTCGTATTAAATTGGCTGGAAGCAAAAAAAATACCAATTTTCTTTTCCATTTTGAGTAGAGTTAAATTGCATGAACAATTTGGAAGAAAAATAAAGAACTACTCTGTAGATTAAATTTCAAATGAATTTGAAGAAAGTTGAAAATTCCCAAGAGAAATTATACAATTCCTCAAATTAACTGACTTAAATTTGGCTTTGGTCTCTTTATCCAACAACTCGAAAATTTTTAGAGAAAGTATATAAAATTTGATTGTGATTCGCAATTTGTGAATATGAAATAGATGATACACACACATTTTACTCTAGAAATCATATATTTACTGCCAAAAATTCAATTTCTATATATATGTCCCCATGTTCTGTAAGTCTCGCTTAAAATGTCTTGATACAAGAAAATTTTTGGCAACCAAAAATCTCTTTTCATAGGCCGTTCATATGTACAAGCTGATTGTTACAGTGGGCTAATGTTTTCTCTTATTTTACAAAAAACAAACGGATATACAATTTCGTGTTATGTAATTTGAGCTGGAAGCTAAAAGTTAAGGCTTCTGTAATTGGCTAGAAAATTGGATACTGGGTGAAGCCAAAATTTGCTATACATATAAACTTTACTATACTGACCATGCTTTTCTTCTACGTTCTACAAAAAAAAGTTATAAAGGTCGAAGGTTCAAAAATGAGATTCGACCCATTTCTATTTAAAAATAAGCTTTAAAATTGTTTCAAATGACACTTTGACATTTCGAAGACATTTGTAAACATGCGATGCCTTTGGGTAAAAAGAAAAAGTCCGACGTCAAATCAAGGACAAAGACGAACGAGGCACTTTGATCCTATTGCAGACAGCTTTGAAATTGTTTCAAGCGACCCCATGACCCTTTCAGTGATCCCTTTTAAATATACATTTATCTGGCTGCAGTCTCAAAAAGTCAAAATTGATAAAATAAAATTCGGGCCAATTATTTACAAAATTTTCATTACATAGATTTTTAAAAAATTTCCATAACCTTTTAGGTCAAGACATACTTATATATCATTCAGCAAATTTCCGTCAACCCTGTATTTTATTGAGGTTGAGTGAAAGTTTGCGGCTGCCAATAAAACAAAGAGTGAAAGTGAAACTTTGACAAGTTTCAACTTTCCAAACTTTTCCAACTTTCTCAAACTGATTGGAACTGCGTTGGAGCTGAAGTTATGAGAAATAAGAATTTCCTGTTTCTTTTTTTTCTTTAAGACGTCATACATTTAGGGTTAGAAAACCATTTAATGGGAAAAGAGAAAAGATTTTCACATTAAAAAGTTGCCCTTGAACTTTCTCTTTGAGTGGGATTAATTTTATTTTTAATGCGATTATTTTCACACCTTGTAATCTTTATAAAAGAAGCAGCAGGAGAATTACATACTTAAAGTATTAATGGAAAAGTTTTTTCACAGTCTTGGAATGCCCCAAAATGTAAATATATTGTTTGGTTAAATCTATCTGTATTTGAACAATATCTGGGATATTTATTATAGCAACAGACGGATCTGCAAATAACCTTACTAGATAACTTTATTAAAATATTTACAAAATTACATTTTGTTGCAGAATGTTGTTGCACATTTCTAAAATCTACTCAAAATCACGAAACGAAATATCCCAGTTTTCCCATCTCATCATCCAAAAACAACGCCCACAGCAGATGAACAGACAAAGCAAATGTTCATACAAAAAAAAAGAATTGTAAAAATGCAAAAATGTTGCCACCCTTTTTACTTTAGCTTTTCACTCTGCAATTTAACAGATGAACAAGCAAAACATTCAGGAAAATAACGACACTGGTTGCACTTGACTTTAACCTTGGTTCACCCAAATTGTAGACACGTTAAGCAAGTTTTTTTTATGGAAAAATGGGGATGGTGGTTGCATGGTATAAGTTTTAGGTTTTGGATCGATGGAGAAAGTCCTTGAATTTGCGGTTGTGGTGAGATGCGAATTGTCTCAATTTTGACCCAACATTCAACATTTGTGAGCCCACTTCCATTGCATTGGCTTGAAATTCCAAATTCAGAGGCAGCAGGTGAAAATAAATTACGGAAGCAGAATAATCTTAAAATATTTGGACGGGGATGGTGGCAATTTTGACTGGAGATGAATGATGCGGGTGAAAGTGGCTCATCCGGTTTCAAGCTCAAGCTCAACCCAGAATTAAATTGGGAAAATGCGGGGTGGAAAAATATCTTCTAATGTCCACAAAAAACAATTTTGATGAAAGTTGAGATTTTAGAAATGGTAATAGCAATCGCAAATGCTTTTTCAGCATAAATACACAGCACGCGATTATTCATACATATGAAAATGGGTTTGATATTCAAAAATATTCCATTACAATTCCAATAAATTCGATGGGAATTTAGATTCTAATATGCTAATAATTTCCATTCAATTTACAAAATAGGTAGAAATAAAACGGGCGTATAAAGTAAATTGAATGGACATTAAATTCCCCTTAAAATCCCTTTTCATATGGAAAGGCAAAGTAAAAGTTTATGTGACTCGCATATTATAATAGCTTGCAAAAGATGATTCAGAATTCCAGTTTCGAAAGTTTCCATGCGATGGAATTGGAATTGCAAATGTAAAGGAGAAAGTTTTCTTACAAAGTGCATTAAATGATAGCGACAGAATTTGGTATATGTAGAAAAATGATAAAAATTTAGACTAATGCAAATCCAAATCTCGTTTCAATCTCAAGCTTGAACCAAATTAAATTGAAATACAGTACAGGGTATGAAAAGATACTCTATTTTTGTAAAAATGTTGTGAATTGATATATTTTAAGCCCATAAGCCATTTAAGGAAATTTGAGATTGGAAAAGTTCTCATCTTATCCTATCTGTATAAAAATTGCATATATATGCATTTGTATAAGTGTATACAGATGCAAAATAGAAAAAGCAAATCAATGCAACTTCAGTTTCTGATTTATGCTTAAACTATGATAAATACAAGTTAGAAAATTGTGGAGAAAGTCTGAAAGAGTTGGGAAATGAAATTATAAATACACTCATACCCTAAAAGGAAACTCTTTGATGAGATTAAGTTACCAAAATCCATTAAATGATAGCAAGTGACTTAGAAATACAATATATATACATATTGGAATTGATAGAGATATAATAAAAATGCAAATAAATCTCTACTATGCAAAAAAAGGTCTAGAAAATCGCCAAAATAATGAATAGAGAAAATTTAAAATACTTCGAAAAAATGTAAGGAAACTGAATCGTAAACCTACATAATATTAAGCGTTGTAAATTTGGCAAAATGTGATGAATACAAATGAATTTGAAGTTCTGCATAAACTCAATAAACTGTGGAAATATCACGAAAAATGTTATCGGACTACATACTTACATACCTTAAAAGAGAAACTTTGATGAAATTGAAGAAAGTTTAAATCTGATTTAACCTTTTGGATAGAACTTGTAAACCCATTTCTAATACCTGCATGATGGAAAGCAAATCAGCTTCAGTTTTATTAAAAAGAGTTTGCAAATATGCTATAGTGCATTTTATACTAGAATTCCTAAAATTACAGCGGAACTTTTAACTTTGTTATCTTAACATTTTTTAGTTTCAATCTACCTATATACAAAGCACGAGGGAATAAAAAATAAATCCTTGAAGGAATAATTTTAGAAATTGTGGAATAATATACATCAAATTTTATTTAAAATATGTATAGCTCCTCATATGGAAATGCTTTTTTTGTAACAAGCAGTGAAATGGGATTGGAAATGGCTTAATGTCGGCCCGCATACAATGAGAAAATTTTTGGGTTACTGAGCAGAAACTAATTTTATGTGGTAAATGTTTATGTGTAATTTGCGAAAAATGCAAGGTCACCTTAAAAGTTTACAATAAGTATTGGAATTGGAAACTCGAAAAAGTTTTTCTCATAAAAGTTGTAAATCGGCATTTTACGCAAACTAAAAATAGCTAAAATAGAAATTAGGGAAAATTGAGACACATTTAATAGCAATGATTAACTTCCAGTTTTTTCTTGAAAATGGAGAATTTCTTGAAAATATTTTAACAAATTCGCAAAAGCTAAAATTAGGAAAGATTGATAACTTATTTATAAGTAAAATGTGAAAAAATTGCAAACAATGGCTAAATTAAAGCACAAATTTATATTTCAGATTATCAAATTTCACAATTAAACTGAAACTGGTAAATTAATATAAACATATTGCTTTTAATTTCGTTGCAAAACGATGGGCAGAGCTCAACTTTCGCTTTTTGTCAAAATTCCAAATTCTATCGAAAATCTGCGAAACTGATACATGCACAAAAGCTGTTTGAATAAAAAAAATAAAGTTAAAAAAATGGATATCTAATTATAGTTTTCAGTTACAAAAGATTGGAGAAAGTTACAAAGAAATTCACCTTGAGTAAATTCAATGAAATTGCAAAATCAAATTAGATTTGATTCTACGAAATTTGTTGCCCACAATTTCCACAAACGGTTAACAACTTATTAAATTATAGTTAATCTAAATCTAATGTAAAATAAATCTGAAGATGAGTTAATATAAATTTAGAGGATAACAATATTCCAGAAAAATTGACAAAAATTCGCATTTCCCACAAAACTTTGCATATATTTACATTGTATACAATTTGATATAAATTTGATATATTTTACAATAGTAGATAAGTAAATGTTTCATTATGAAAAAGTCAGGTACACTAAAAATTCTTTAAAGTAAATAATTTTGCATTGAAATTTGAATATTTTCAGCGTCAAAGTTTTTTTTTAATTTCAAGAAATTCAGACTAAATGTAGAAATTTATAATCTTTTGTTTTTTAAGAATTAAAATTAAAAAAAGTTACAATCGGGAAAGGCACATTATTTTTTTTTAAATTATTCGTTAAATTTTTAGGTTAGCAACATTTAGATGTCTGCTAAATAGAGAATTATGTGCATATAGGGGGAAAGTGTGGGTATCATAAGCATAGATTTATAATTCAAGTGTTTGTGCAAAAGTAAATGTGCATAATTAGAGATTTGCTGTCATTAACGATCTATAGAATTTTGCACGAGTAAATATAATATTTATTGTAAATTCACATGTAACTGAAATTTACTAAAGATGTAATAAGCTCTGATTTTACTGCGCAAAACAAAATATCCAATTTGAAAAATAGTTCAGAGAATCAATAATTTGTTTTCCTGAAGCTTGAAGTTTGCGCATTTATAATTCAACGAATTTATTAATATTTAATAGCAGAGTCAGTTTATTGCGTTTTAGCGGAAGCCAACAAAATAATTTTACATAGATCTGGTTGATTGATCAGTAGATCTATATTAAACAAAGCAAATGCAGAACAATTCTCAACATCTACTTTCACTTTGAACAAATCCATGAAAATTGCAAAATACTGTTTCTGTATAGGATCAGTTTTGATGAAAGTGTTTCTCTATGTAATAACTCACTTTCCCAAGTGTCACTTTGCCACGTGTGAAAGCATTTGCAATGCTTTACCATCATCATTATCGCAAATTGCAAATTTCTGCCAGAATCTGTTGTTCCGTGTGTCTACAAATTGTGATACAAAAACACTTTGCAAAACTATGCAAAACAACTCAAGAAAATGTGGTTATGTGGTAATTAAACAGCTTAATGGGGCAAAACAACAGAATGAGAATTTGACCTTTGACCTTGAAGATTATCTGATGCTGTATTCCAAGTTTGATTTTGCCAGGTTAAACTTTTGAAAACAGAGCTTTATTAAGGGGGCTGCTGAGGCGAAGAAGATTTTGACCCTTGACCTTGAAAGTTATGACCCAGGTTTTTTAGTCCAACTTTAGGACATGTACTAAATAAGTAGTTAGGACAAACGACAGAACTACAGGTGTTTTGCCCCATACCACAAATTGAGTTTTCCATGCGGGTTCCGGTTTTACCAATGCCAATGTCAGTGACGCGTTAAACTAACCACATCCAATGACAATTAAGTTCAAGTTTAATTGCAGTGTTTATACAAATAATTTCTTACTTTGCTTTTGTTTTCAGAGTTGAAAAGATCTCTCGCTGGCCGAGGGAATTTTCACCGTAAGTTCCGCAATGCCGGAGCAAAGTAATGACTATCGCGTCGTCGTCTTTGGCGCAGGAGGAGTTGGAAAGGTAAGGAACATTTTATTTTTTAAATTGGGGCAATTTTAAACAATTAGTTTGGTTTGTAGAAAGTAAATTAAAATGGTTTTTGACGAATTAATAGGAGTTGCAGATATGGTCTAAAATAGTCTGTATCAATGTTAATGTTAATTTTTATTGGCAAAATTAATATTACAAAACGACAAAAATGTTCAAATTCTATTAAATTTTACGCAATGGTTGTATTGCAAATTAAAATTGAAATGTGAAAATCGAAATAAAAAAATACTTGTTTTGTTAAACTAGAACGCCACTAATATATATTTCGAAAATCTAGTTGCTCTTACTATCAAAAATCATGAAATTGTTTTCGGAAAATGTTTGATCAATTATAATGAAAGATTGATATTGAAAGATTATAATTATAATGAACTTGGCAGACCCTGACACTCGATATATATATTTTTTAAATTTCACACACTTCATCTTAAATTTTCTTGTTTTTATTTTTACTTTCATCTTAAAGTCAAATCATAATATTCCCATAATTAAAATTTTAGGATAAATTTACACAACAGTAAATTTTTGTCCATAAATTATATCTACCTACCTACCTACATAGGGGGTATAAAATCCCCTACTTGTTTAATACTTTGGTGGAAAAATGTAAATGAAATGAAAAAAAAACCAGAAATTTAAAAAAAGTACAAGAAATTGTGACATAAATTCTGTTATCTAGGATTATAGTTAAATCAAAAGCAAACAAAAATTATAGATTTCATTCTTAATAATTTCTAAGAATAAACTCTTATAAATTTTCCCCAGGCAATTTATATAATTTGGTGTTGTTTTCAGTCATCCCTCGTCCTCCGATTTGTGAAGGGTACATTCAAAGATGCCTACATCCCAACCATCGAAGACACTTACAGACAGGTAAGAAAATAAATTGGTTTTCTCTTAGAGCTTCCTTGAAAAACATCTTTTTAATATGCTAAAATACCCAAATATTGTTTAAACATCTCCGCAGTTTCGAGTTTGGTAATTGGACTGAAGATTAAATGTTTGCTCAGTGGCCTGTTTTATAATTTGTTTATTGTTTTTCCTCTTTTCGGGTTGATTGAAAGCTCGTTTTTTCGCTTTGCGTGCTTTTGAGTGGTTAACTAGATAAATTGGAAAATGGATATTTTGCTAGAAAAATAAAGGAATTGTGCCAATTGTGGGAAGTAAAGCTTTTTTTCATTTCATGATTCCAAATCATTTGGCAATTGCTTTGATTTGAATGTGTTTTTTACTGAAAAATATTTTATTGCAAATTTAATAAAACGTTAGGGCTAGCTCACCATTTGAATATATATCACCGACTATTAAGACTTTTTTGAACTTATCAGGTCTGTCCATCTGCCACAAGGGGCAAAATGGCCCGTGACACACCGACAGACAGAGCAATAGCTCACCATGGCGAGCTAATAAACTTAATTAATATAATAAATAAATAATAATAAACTATGATAAATTAAGTTAATAAGTGCTGTGTATGGTTGAAATGCCGTTAGAGTTTTAAAAAAAATTTGGACCCCTTGAATAACATGAAAGATAGAAGATGACTCTTAGGCCACCAAGACGCAATGACTTATTAGCCCGCCATACCTTGAGACCACTTTGGTCATGTCTTGTCACGGACCGGGATCCGGGGCAAAGTGGTCAAGGGCAAAATGGTCCGTGGCAAAATGGTCCGTGGCAAAATGGCCCAGACATACGGTTATGTTTTATCCATAGTCACTTATATTCAAATGGCGAGCTAGTCTCAGCGTTTTATTTTGTGATGTACAAATATTTCCATTAGTTTATTTACGCTTAAGCTTAATTGTTTTTGGAAAGTTACAAATCCCATTTAAATGTTAACAGACGGAAAACAAGACGTCAGCCCCAAAGTTCCAATAATTCAATTCCAATTCAAAGTTCTATAATTCAAAGTCCAATTCCGTATTATATCGAAATACGAAACATCCTTCTTTCCTAATTAAGGCCAAATCGGATTTGGCAATTGCGTCTCTAGCAAAAGCTTTCATTGGAAGAGGATTAAAGTTTGATTAGATTTCGATGAAATGAATAGGCGAAAATTGGATAATTAAAGTTGTTTCTATTCATTAATTATTTTAATTTGTTTGCCTGTCTGTAAAAGTGACATTGTCGCAGCTTAAGGACCATGTCCAGTTGAAGGAGCTGTCAAAATTTGTCGTGCTTGAGAACAATGTCGAAGGTCGAATTACATAGCCTTTACAAGTTCATTGCAACTAAAGAGTAAAAAAGTTAATAGATGTTGACATTGTCACAGGGACATTAGTCATATGATGTCAAATTGTGTTTTGATTTGCAGCACTGACTTTATTCAATGCTAAAAGTTACTCATCTGCATAGATTATGTATAAGTACTTATATTGAAATCAGAACGGAAAATAACGAAAAATTTTCGTCCAGTTCACGAAAGGTTCATGCAGTCCACATAATAAAGTATAAATTATAGTAGTTCAAGTTAAGCCTCAAAACAAGATCAGGAGTCAAAAGTTTTTTATATCAATTTACTTTCACATTATCAGGAAAATATGACGAAACCTGACAAACTTCCGAAATACAATCTAACCCAAAACTAAGCATTCCCAACTTGACTACATTCATTTGTAGCAATTTCTAATATGTAACTGATTAAATTTTCAGGTGATTAGCTGCAACAAGAACGTTTGCACATTACAAATAACGGATACGACGGGCTCACACCAATTCCCTGCAATGCAGAGATTGTCCATCACAAAAGGTAACAAAACCAACTTCCAACAAAATCTATAAATCCAATGAAAAGAGTCACGTAGTGCTAACTGAGTGGGTGGATGTTAATGTACAGGGTCGGATAAAGTTTTGACTTCTTTTGACAAAAGTTTTGTGAGCTAAATGATTGATCACTTTCAGCCCTGATTTGCATTTTAATTTTATGAGCGCTGGAGAAAGAACAAAGGGAACTTTCTTTTGTGGGAAAGTTCGTTGAGTCGAAGCTTCGGTTTTTATTTCGATTCGTTTAAGCTTCGATTCGTTTATTTCCCATATTTCGGATAGTTTTAGTTAGAGGAAGTAAATCCGTAACCCTGAACAGCTTTAGAAGAAAGAAAGATGCTTAACTTTAATTATGAACACTGTATTCTAAAAAAGCCGAGAAAGTTTAACTTAACCCTGAACCTTTTTGGATAGAAATCTCTCATTTACCACAATTTAATCCTCCATCCTGTACATACAGATATATTTATTTATTTTTATTTTTCGACAAACATTTATCTACATACAGTGTATTTTATATAATATAAAATATGCATTTACCCTGTACATTAGAGAGGATTCTAATTTTCCAGTATAAAATAAAGATAAAGTTAAGTTTCCTTGCAATCTTTCCACTCTAGAGAAAATTAAGTTTACCCTGTATATTTATACAGACAAAAGTTTTCCTTTATCCTTTAAAATCTTTCTCAATAAAGTTTCTTGTTCTTACGTTAATCCTCTACCATTTATGTATCCGCACTCGGAGAAAGTTTTCTTGTCGTCGTTCTACTTTGGACAGTGTTTCCTTTAACTTTCTACCCTGTACACAACATGATTAAATGTAAATAAATAAACCTTTTTATCACCCTGTATGTACGCTTTTTCAACAGTGTCAGCTAACATTTCCATTGACCCTGTAAACTTTGGATAAAATATTACGTAATTCTGTAAAATTGTAAAAGTTTTCATATCAGCCCTCCACTAGATTTTTTTTTTCATTGCCAAGTCTAGCTAATACTTATTTCAACTACCATTAAAATTAATTATATCGAAACATATGTGTGAAATTGGGTGACACGATGTTATACACAAACTATAGAAATTTAAAAAAAAAAATACCTATGTGATAAAATACATTTCGCAATTTAAAGCGTGTGCTTGTAAGATTTTGTGTGGTATAGTTAATAATTTTATTAAAAAACTGTATTGTACAAGTTGGCGTAAAAAATGTTTACATTGCTTTTTTTGAAGCTGAATTTTTTATCACACTGTACATTTGAGAGACGGAAAACTTTCTCCACATTGTCAGCAAAAGTTTTGGTTTTAAGTAAAAACTAAATGATTGATGACTCTCTTTCTCTTTCTGAGCTCTGATTTGCATCCCCATTATCAAACTAAACTTTCTTTTGTGAACTAAAATAGGTCATGCCTTCATCTTGGTCTACTCCGTCACATCTCGTCAGAGTTTAGAAGAGCTGAAGCCCATTTGGGACATGATCCTGTCCATTAAAGGAGACCTCAAAGATGTCCCTTTAATACTTGTAGGCAACAAATGTGACGAGAATGAAAATCGGGAATTATCTCAGGTAAATAACTTACGATATAATAGATACTATGTAAATCTATTAATGAGATCAAAGGTAAAGGGAAAGCCAACCTGCATGCAAAATTCAATTATAGCCAAAGGTTAGCTTTATCACAATTAATTTGTTAGCACAACTTAAAGAATTTGCGCTGAAGAAAATGTTCCTAAATATGAAAAAACATAGCTTTAGAATCTAAAGTTTTGATAGTTTATACTAAATAATTATTAATGAGATCAAAGTTTGTCCAAAATATATTTTTTCCAGAATGTAGTTTAAATTGGTTTAAACTTTGAGCTTGAGTTTGACGTTAATTAAAAGGAACTTTGATAAAGGAAAGGAACTTTGTTCGTCGAATTGACATGCCCTCACAATGACAAAAAGATTTAACGTTTTTTTTTCAAAGCCATTAAATGAGCTGCCAAATTGGATTATGGGTTATGGTTTGACCTTTCAAAAAGAATTTGTTTAGGGGGAGTATGAGTTTAACTCCATTTAAAATTAATAGATAATGTGGTCGTTAAAACAATTGATGCATAAACTGCTTACCTTGTCCGTCCGTCATGACAAAATTGTTTCCAATCCCTGAAAGGCATGCAATTTTAAAATTGTTTATACAAAGTGTGCTACAGATCAAAGCTCCCAATTTGCCTGACGTCGTTTGGAAAAATTGAATAATACGATTTCCTAAAAGCCAGATTAATTCCAAGTAGAAATTCGTCACCGAGACATCTTTCTCATCGTCAGTCTTTTTTTCCTCATTATGCAAAGCCATTAACGAGATCAAAGGTTTTCCTTCGAAATTGAATCATGATTAGCATAAGCTTTTAACCTTTTCAAAAAAAAATCTTGAACTTTTAAGTTCTTTGACATGGTTGTGCATAAGTATTATATTAGAGATCAGAATTACATAAAAAAATCTGGATTACGTAGAATTTTCGGGCTTCGATTCCAAGAAATGTTTGTTGTATATAAATAGGAACTTTCTCCAGAGAAATTTCTTCTTGTTGCATGTCATGTCTGAAGTCTATTTGTTTATCAAGTAAAAGTTAATGGATTTTGATCATAAAGTATGTATTCCTTTCCTGCCCAACAACGAAAACATGGACAAAGTTGACAAGCACACGCAAATATAAGCAAATGGGCGTAGGAATGTGACGAAACAACTGTCAATTAGCCTAAGATGCTGACCCAACATGTCAAAAAGTGCATATCTTTTAGAGTGGCTATCTTGTGGATCTATTTATTTATTAAGTCAAACCAATCTGGGAATATACAGATAGACACAAAGACAGACGATATACGATTTGTAGAATTAAACCAACTTTTCAAAGTCGAAATCAATTACTTGTCGCATCCGTGAGATGGTAAAACTAAGTAAACTAAGATTTGCTTTCACTTAAAATGTTTTTAAGAGTTTTTGTTGCCTCGCGTGTTTACTCTCTCTTTCTTAATTTTTTGTCATAAGTTGAGCCCAATTTTTCTTTTCTTAAAAGGAACGAGTGACATTTTGAAAATGCTCAGCTTTTATCTTAAGTGACAGTCTTACTTTTTTAAACGATTCGTGCTCTACTTTCATTTCGTCGGATTAAGTTTAAGACGTACCTTGCTTATCTTTAAATTAATGCCTGTTGTATTTTCTAGAAAAGTTTTTATTTTATAAAAGAAGAGATGAAGCATTTTTTTTAAATTTTGGTTACTTTTATTTTGAAAAAGAAAACAAAGAAACGCTTTTTTTATATAAAGTGAATCTTTTATTACTTTTAGAATTTCTAAAATTCCAGAGAAAATTTCAATTTCGTTGTACAATTTCACACATATTCCGTGGATTGTAGTTAAATTGTTAGCATAACAAAATTTTACTTAAAAAGTATCTGGTAAATAGTATCCTTAAAGTCAATTTTAATTAGTAGAAACACAAAATATAGCCTTTTGTTCGATCTTTACAAAAAGCAGAACATTCATTTAGGCAATGATTTATCCCGAAAAACTCCAATTTTCCGGATTGTTCTGCTTTTGCTTTGACGCATTTATAAAAGGACAATCATCTATGGAAGGAAGTCGTATGTTACATCTCACTTTCATTAATTACGTTTAATTGAGGTTACAACATCCCTTTCATTTTTTCTATTTTAGTCTATTCTATTTTCTATATTTCTATTTTACTCTATTCTATTTTTTCTATTTTATTTTATTCTATTTTTATTTCCATTTTTCTATTTTTTCTTCTTCCGTAGTAGACTTTTATTTTAGAGGGAAGAAAGCATTTCCTAAAAGTGCGTAAAAGTAAAAGTGATATTTTAAAGAGTTAAATTTCAGATAAATTATCTTGTTATTTTGTTCTCAAATTACAAACAATTTTGTTGTTGTTGTTGTTTCAGATTGTAGACCTATGCGACTTTTTAGAAACATTAGCTGACTTAATTCTTAGCTTACTCATAAACGAACTATAATCATTATCGACCACATTTCAATTAAATTTTAAAGTCTAAGGTTGTCAATAAGTGCTATATTTCTACAATATCCCAATACAATTTAATGTTCTAATTTTGCCTAAATTTTTGTTTTAAAATGTTAATCTTCTAAATAAAAACTCAGACTTTAAACCTCTGTGAAAGAAAAAACGCTTCAAAATTTTAAACAATTAAATTTCATGCTTAAAGCTTATCCACAATTTTAAACATTTGAAGAATACCTTTTTGAATTATTATA